>JAQIWH010001118.1:0-35437 GCA_034695005.1 Cryptops parisi | reverse complement strand
AGTCTGAGGGCCAAATGACATAGCTGTAAAAGCCAGTCGGTGCCCTCGTTAAACCCCAAGTACCTACCTACCTCTACCTGGTGGTAACACCACTAGCTTAGGCCAATGTATAAAGAACATTTTTTTTCATCATAATCTCAATTTTTGAGTTCTTGTCACTTACAACGTTCTTCCGGGTTAGCCTTCAATTATTGGTTGATGGTGACTAGTCCACATAAGCATTGTCCACCAGTTTTTATAATTGTTTGGGAATAGCTAGCCGTGCTTCTTTTTCTGTTGTGTCCATTCGGGACAATGCAGAGACATTGGTAAAAATCCAATGTTTCTAGGACAACAACAACTTAATCTTCATGCAAGATGGTGCCCCACTTGAAGTGGGCCACTTCACTTTGCATTCACTATCATTGAGTGGCTCGACATCCTGTTTCCAAGATGTTGGTTGGGTTTTCGTGGTCCATGAACGACCAATATGTCAATGGGGAAGTCAGTCGAGACCTATTCTCAGACGATAACGGAAACTGGTGGCTATATGAACTTTTAACACTGGAGACATTGTTTACCACGGTACCACTACCACAGTACAACTGGTTTCACTACAATCGACCAATAATTGGTACAGTTATCACTTTTTTTTTAAATAGGGAGTTATTTTTCAACTACCCTGTAGATACTGGTAACTTTTAATTTATGTTTTGATATAGTTGTCTTGGTGTTACCAAGCATACGTTATAATGAAACTTCCATTGTTAACGCATCTCGACGAAACACCAATCACGTGGCGGCTACATCACGAAATCGATTCCTGGGTCGCCAAAGGTGAACCGTTTACTACGAACGTTGCGTTCATGAAGATCGAAACGCTTCGTATACTCAACTTGGAGGTTCCCCTGAATCCGGTAAATTGAATTCAATCGATTGATCATGATAGTGATTACACATGAATGTGTGTCATCTAATTTGGTATATATATTTACAGGATAAATGTAGCTAAATCTTATTTTGTTCTTTTTAAATTGCAGTCTAACTTCGAAACAGAAGCAAAAGTGGATTGGAACTATCGCATCGAATTCGAGTTTCCAAGAGCAGCGTTGATTGTAGACGAGATCACTGACGAAACAACGTTCGACGCAACATTGGATGAATCGTCATCCGCAACGCTGGATAAGGAAACACATAAAAGCGTTATGTTCAGTACGGGAGAAGTGTCCATCATCGAAGATGTGTGCTTGTTGAAGTTTGTGAACATGAACGTTCTCCGCGAGTTTTTGAAACGCGGGCTACGAATGCAAATTGTGGAGTACGCGGTGAATATCATTTTTTTTCTCCATTTTTTTGCCATATTTTATTTTTCTTAGAGATGAAGCATTTTGTTAAATCCTGTAGTTTTGTTTTTTAGTTTGTTTTTGGTTAAAAAATTAAAACAATAATTGTATGTGTTGTAACTTTAGTTTCCACATCAAATGGTAAACACAATTTCTGCCAAAGGAAAAGTATGTTATAATTATTGATGATATTATGTTTAATACGATTATAGAGGGCAGGGCCGGTAGCCAGACTGTATATTTAGGGCAGGCTGAAATTTCACAAACTTATTACCTATGTATACAGTAGACCAGTGTTTTGCAAGTGAAGGAATCTTTTTATATTTTATACAATAATATTTAACCTTTTCAATTTTTGAAGGACATAAATAAATGTGTGGCAGGCAAAATGTTTTGCTGGTTCAAGGTCAAGTACCTTTCGATTGAAATTAGGGTTAATATGGGTTATGCCTGCCCTGGCGTACCCCTGGCTACGGTCCTGATACGTGGTGTTTCAGAACCTTCGTTATAATCTTCCAGGGCATGTAAGGGGACCAGAAAAGAGCAACTTCTTCCCATGCAAAAAATTTCAGAAAAGATCATGTCACGTGATACAGATGCTCGACATATTTCTTGTAATGGACCACAGGGTTCGCTACTCGCCTACACAACATGTGTATTGCGGTATGGTTTACCATACACACACAGGCAGCATTTTGGGTGTCGTATCATGTGACGTGATTTTCTCTGGAACTTTTCTCATGGGAGAAAGCTGTTCATACTTCCTACATGTCCTGGAAGTTGTAACAAAGGTCCTGAAACACTGTAGTTGCACGTACAAAATTCACATGGTTTTTTTTTTTTTAATGTCAGCTTGAAGTTCAATATGAACAGATGGAACCAATTGTCAATGTCGTCGAAACGTTCGCAGTTCCTCTGGATGCCTTAATCGACGGTCAGTCATCGGTTAATTTCATTTGGGACCAGATGAAAAATCGACATAAAGCAGAACCGGTATCGGAAAATTTAAAGGTAACGTCTTTGATCTTGTATAATTGGAAATTAATCTGAACTCTGAAATTAATAAATATCTGTAACGAATGTTGCAAAGCAACAAGAGTTAAAACGATATAAAACAAAAATAAAAATTTTCTCGTCAGTTTGACGGGCCATATACTAGTTATCTTTTAATTTTCAAATTGCCAAAAGTTTTTGCTTTTTTTTCTCAAAACTTCATTTTTAGAGTTATGTCATTATTCCACCCGATATATATGTACACGTTTGTAACAAATGTTAAGGTTTTGTTTTTATTTTGTATTAGAATTTGAAGTTTGCAAAAGAGACTCTCCTTCCAAGTAAGGGTTACTAGCCATTTGCAATATTTTGAAATTCATAAAATTTATTAGCAATATACGAAATTATTTTGGTTTTTTTTAGAGGATAAAGACAAGAAAGGTAAGAAAATGGAAATCGTATCGTCACTAACTTCGATAAAGGAACCGAAATCGTTGCAATGCCACTTTGTCGTGGAATTGCCAAAACAAATTTCAAGTAATGCCAGCTCAGTTTGATTTTGTTCCGATTATTTGTTTATGTTTTAAATTTCTTGCTATTTTAAATTTGTGTGTTGAAAATGGACAAGTTTTATTTTTGTACGCAATAGATAACAATTTTTATTACGACAAATCGTTACAGTAATAAAATTTTGAAAATAAAAATCAGTATACAATTTTTAGGTGTATAACCCAGTGTGGAAAAAACAACAACAAAAAAACGAGTGCAAATATCAGTTCTGTAAAATAATATATGTTTAACAAATTTTTTGGTATTGGTATAGTTTAAGCAAACATGTTATCTTTGCTGTGGATAAGGAAGCTGTCGTTGGAACCGAAATTGTTCAACTTGCCGGGAAAATCTGAAAATAGAAAATCCGATCGGCGTTTTCATATGGTAAGGCAATTGCATCTTAATTCTTATATTATATTCTTATATACGTATATATTCTTAATTCTAACTGGTTATCAGGTATCTGAGAGATGAGAGTATACTGTAACATGCGATTTTGCAATTTATATGGGAATGAGCATTTAGTATCACCTTGACTCAAGTGATGCTTGATGCTTTTGTCCAATTCTGCTTTCAGTTTGTGAACGATGGAATCCTCAGAATGGGTCGTCGTACTGTTTGATTTCAGTCTCATTTCATCGGGATTGAACAATTTGCGCTGCTCGCTACTGTTTTCTTTCCAGTTCTTCTTTCTATGATTTTGTTTTTCATTTTTTTAAACCTCTTCGGACTGCGATGTATAAAAATTAATTGTGATAAATCAACTTACAGTAGGTTTTTCTTGGTCAGCAGGAAGGGGTCGGGAATCAGGTTCTGGCATCGCGACAGATTCTCGGTGAGTTGCGATCGAAGAAGAACCTCGTTGTTGTACAGTTCTTGCAGACGGTTGCATTGATCCTGTAGCGATTCAACCTGAGATTGCGATTGCTGCAGATCCGAACGCAGATGCGTCACTTCTTCCAATAGTTCGTTCATGGTCCGGTGCAAGTCTGTCCGCGCTTGCGCTTCGTTATTGAGCCGCGTTTGCTCCAGCTGCTCTTGCACTTTATTCTGCACAGAAAAAAATCAACACCGCTTGTTAAACGTTAATTTAGAGTGTAGACTTGCAGTAAAATCACTACGGGGGTGTAGGAGGTGTAAACTGCATCGGGTGACACCATCAGAGAGGGCGACACCAAAATGATTGAGTTTAAAATGTTTGTGCAGTGCTTCAACAAAAAAAATTTTTTTTTTTTCAAAAAAAATAGCACTATGTGCTATTGTATGGTCGCAAATGTACTCTATATTCCTCACTTCTTTGATAACATTCTAGCAGAAATATCTGGTGTCACCACAGGGAAGTTACACATGCACATTAGCTAATGACGTTTTTATAGCTGCTGAGCTCAAGGGGTGACACTGCACTGGGTAACACCACTGCGGACGTGCAACTTTGCCAACTTACCCGCTCTTCCAGAAAATTTCGTACTTGGCCCCATTTGGTATTGAGCGATAAGGACGCTACGGTTTCATAGTAATGACGCGACTGCTCCATCTGTTGCTGTTCGAAACACTGCTGTTTCATGTGATGCTGCAAACGTGTCAAGCTGTCGCACAGTTCTTTGCGGACTTCTTCCAGGTGCGTGATGCTTTTGCGTAAACGTGGCATCTCGCTCAGTTCCTTTTTAGCTTTGGATAGCTGCGCTTCGCAACGATGGCGGTGCTCCTTTTCTTGCTTTACTTTCACTTTGAGCTCTTCAGCCTGAAATCAACAATGAAACAAATTGCTGACTTTTCTAGTTTTTACTTTTAGACTTAATTTCCAACGGAATTTTGCATGTCCAGAATTTTGGCCATTGTGCAGTGAATTAATGGTTGTTTATTCTTATTTATTGAATTTGTTTATTTTTCGTTTCGTACAAAAGCTTGTATCACCTGTTTTTTCAGTTCTTGCAATTGCTGAAGAAACTGTTTCGGAACAACGGACGCATTATTCAGCGATGGTGACGAAGGCCTTCGGGATTTGGACAAGTGCGCTTCTTCATTGTTCAGTGAAGCGTAATGCGAAGGAATTTGAGCAATTTCCTTCTGCAGTGCAATCATCCTGTTGAAAAAGGTATACAATACAAAATTTTAAATTATTTACTAACAATGTTCCAAATATAAATAAAAGAGCAGTCTTGTTATATACTAGTACATAGCTTGTCAAAATGACGAGAAATTTTTTCAAAAGTTTGCAATTCATTGTTTTAACTCATGTTGCTTCACAACATTTGTTACAGCTATGTAGTAATTTGCTCATATTGCTTCGCAATATTCGTTAGAGTTTGAGGTATCCGATCGGATTAAGTCTCATTGTCGTAAGACAAGCAACTTCTTTTATAATAGCTTGGGCGTTTTCTTTCACTCGTCTTACTGCCCCAAGAGAGTGTCCCAGTGAGTGTGGGGGTGAACCTAACCTTTTCCCCTGCAATCTTGTCACCACATGTTTAAGGGGCGAAGCAAAGGAGAAGAGGAAAAAAGCTAACCCTCCACATTTCAAAAATGCACCACATTCCTAAACCATACACACCTAACGAATCATTATACTAAGACCACGTACTTGTTTTGTTCATTCTGGAGCATTTTACGAAGGTCTTCATTCTCGCACGAAAGTCGGTGATTGTTTTTCCGTTCGTCATCAAGCATTTGCGTGTCGGGTTTGTGATCGTCAATGCATTCGGTCATTGCCGATCGTTTGACTTGCTGCCTTTGCTGAGCAATGGCTTTCTCATAATTGTGTAGCATTTGCGCATTTTCGAGTTTCAGTTCGGTAGTTTGCATCTCCAATTCTTTCATTGCCTGAACAATGGACAAAAGAGTGAAATGAATGCTACCACCTGTTGGCGTTGATTGTCGGTGGAATTTTTTGGTTTGTATGTTTTGTTTTTATGTTGGTTTCAAATCGAGCACCTTGGCTTGTTCTTGCAAATCATTTTGCAACTGCGAGAAGTGATTTAATCTAGCTTGCAAGTCGGATATGGTTGACTGAGCCGTTTTCTTGCTTTTCAGCAACTGAAGTTCTAATTCGCTCTGTAGTTTTGTAATGAATCAGATTAATGACAAACTTAGGTCGATCAAAAATCATTATCACAAAGTCATCAAAATCAGAATCTTTAAGGTTTCTTAATACAGTAGTTACTCCCACTTTACGGTGTTCTATTTTTTTGGGGGAGAGGGGTCTCTAATGTGGCAGTTAAAATTAGTTTGATTTTCATTGTATTTAGTGCTTATACCGTTCTTTTGGTGACTTCCATCAGCTGGTGATTGAGTCAGAAGTGTCAACTTTGTTGCCTGTTGCCGTTGTCTGTTCATAGAGTTTGTGAAGAAATATTTTTTAAAACAATTGTATATAGGCCTACATTTTACATCATATAAGCCTGCTGTATGTGTACACTAATCTATTCTATACAACAAGATTCAATTTTTCTTTCATATTGGTTGTTTTAGGCCTAGTTCTATTGTACATGCATAATATATAGGGTGTCCACCAAGAGATGTCAACATAGTGAACACTGAACACCCTATACATATACAGTGTGAATTGGTGCTTTGTTCCCGCTTTCAAACAGTGGCGTATTCAGGGCAAAGGAGGCTAAAGCTCCCTTCAAGAACCCAGAAAAATGCCCAAAATTTTTGCTTTTCTATATAACCTGTGTTATCATAAATTGGTATCCTATTAAATATAGGTGTTTTTAGGTGGTATCGTAATTAATTTCCATACTTTCATACATGTGAAATAATTCTGAGCCCCCCCCACCCCCACCCAAATCCTAGATCTTGCCACCTCCAAACGAATTCTGGATACAATCTTGCTTCCAAACAAAACTAATGTGTTTATTTGTTTGTTTTGGTAATTTTTGATTTTTTGTCACTAACCACCCATATAAGTGGGACCCTAGTGTATTTTGAGACAATTACTTGAATTTGGGATATTTGATGACTTTGTAATGTACAAATTTCTTAGTTTAGTTCACATAATGATAAAGAAATGAGATGCAATTCCATTGTTGAGACGATTACATATGTTACAAAGTTGATGACAAGAGGAAACATGCCAAGGTACGGCAATTAATTTGTGGCAATTGGAATTCATATTGAATCATAAACATTCCAATGGAAGCGAACGTGACGCAGGTGACGACTCTTGCTAACTTGTTTGTTTCCGTCACCACACCAGCTTTGTAAACACATAAACACTTCAAAACATTGTCATTCTATGACACATTGTACGATAAGTACAGCAAGACATTGCATTTGAAGTTGTGAAAATCACAATATCAAGATTGGTTGTTGCTCTTATTGTACATTGTACTTACTTATATATGTAGCCTACGTTTAACAAAGAAAGACGAGCAAAAAATGTTCATGTCCAACCTTTTTCTGCTCAGCTTTGTCATAATCCGATTGCAGGGCGCTCAACTGATCTTTGGCCTTCTGGAACAGGTCTTCCAAATCTTGCAGCGCCATCACAGCCTGGTTTTCTCTCTCCATGCTTTCCTTCAACTGCGTACACGTCGCCTTCCACTTGGACGAGACGTCGGAATGATTTCTCTCCAAGCTTTTCGCCATCTGCAACATCGTAAAATCTGTCAATCTCAACTTTTAGGAAAACTGAGCATCTGCTTGAAACTCGAGCTTCTGTTTCGTCATACTCCGTTTCATCTACCTAACAATTAAGTGTCTGTTTCATTCACTCGTAATGGGCATTGAGCATGTTGTTTGTTTGTTAATGATATTTCGAAAGGTACAAAATTGATAAAATCTGTTTCAATGTTTCTCGAACCTGGACTAGAGCGTCTGAGTGTTTCGTTCACTTGAAATTGGTGTCTGTTTAATTTGATGGCGCGACGAGTGAAGCTTTGATATATATTTTTTACACTTGTTACCTCTTCTTGAGTCGATAGACTGAATTCCAATGCTTTTGCCGTTCGCTTTGCAGCGTTCAGCTCGGTCTCGAGACATTTGCGTTTGGTCTCCAATTCGTCGTGGGCTTTCTCCGCCGCCGTCAATTCGTGTCGAAGTGCGTCAATTTTTCTTTCCATCCGTTCTTTTTCTTGCTGCTTTTCGATTTGCAACTTTTCCAACTGCTGCGACAAAGACTTGGCGTTGTTCTCGAGTTCCGAAATCTTTTCCTTCATCACCATTTGCCGATCGACGTCTTCATCATCATCCGGCTCACGTCGTTCGTCTAGTGCGTCGACCTATAAATCAAAATA
Source organism: Cryptops parisi (assembly GCA_034695005.1). Lineage (NCBI taxonomy): Eukaryota > Metazoa > Arthropoda > Chilopoda > Scolopendromorpha > Cryptopidae > Cryptops > Cryptops parisi. The sequence continues at coordinate 27,333 of JAQIWH010001118.1, read as the reverse complement.
TCATGATTGAACACGTTGAGTTTATTTTATTATTATTTCATTAAACAGTTGCGTGATTTACATTGAAATCTTGCATTCTCTTGAAGACCATTCACACGACCGTACAATCTGTCATCATTTTCTTCTTTAACATTTAACTTTTCTTCTTTATATTTTTTTAACGTATCTTGTTTTAACTTTAGCAATGTTATTCGTTGCAAAATCACCAATCGTGACGGAACGTATAAACTTCGCCCACCGACAACCTGCGTACAAGCTTTCCATTTTGATACAGGAAGGTGAACATTTCATTGTCACTCACCTCGTCAACAACGCATGTTGGATTCGTGCTAAAATTTTGTTTGTCGTCAATCTTGCGTTGTTTCGTATTTGGAGACGAACGACATTCCGAGGTGACTAAACCCTCGTTAGCATACGTTGGCAAATTTTGAACCACGTTGTTGCTGTTGTTGGTGTTCGTCAGTTGGTGCTTAATCGAGCTTAACTCACTGTGAAGATATTCCATCCTATAATAAACAAAGTTTATATGTAGTCTATTTCATTATGATGCAAGTATAAATTTGTTTGTTTATATGTCAATAAGAAAAGAGTTTACTGTTCGTTGAATTGTTCAATTCCCGGCGCTGTCGTCGTAGGACGGTTTGCAATTGAGGAATTTTCCAAACTGATGATTCTTTCATTGGTGTCCAAAAGCTGGTTACACAATTTCTGAAATAGTTTTGAACGAGATGTGTTAAAAATTGTAGTGCTGGTTAGAGTTCCATTTATCATTTTTTGTTGATTCGATCGATTGGTTCATACTTGTTTCTCTTCGAGCAGAATTGCATTGTCGTTCTGCGATTGGTGAAGCATTTGCTGAAGATCGTTCTGTTTCATGATATGTATTCTAAACCAAACAAAATGATGGATGTCAATACTGGCACTCTGTATATTTATATAATATGTATTTCCTATAGAAATTCATATTATACAGGGTTGTTTCAAATCTATATGTTACTTGTGTTGTTCATTATTGTCGGCGTTAATTTTCTTCACTAATTCTTGTGCTGCGTTCAATTCTACTTGCAACGAGGTTATCTAACAAAATAATAATGTACATTTAATACTATGGCATGTTTCAAAATTTAAAAAATTAAATTCCTGTTTGGCAAGGAATGCAATATGCATTTTTGGTAGACTTTTGTGAGTTTTGGTAAAATTACTATGTCAATACCTGACTAGTCAAGTGGAGTTGCTCATTTTGTAATTTCAATTGCACTTCTTCGTGATTGGTTTTCAACTTGTGAATTTCTTGCATGGATTCGAGCGTCGATTGTTTCAGCGCCGCGTCGTTGATTTCCTTTTCTTCTTGCGTTTCTTCGATTCGCTTCAACGCTGCGGCCAATTCCACTTTCAATTGGCTTTCAAGTTGCACAAACATTGCGTCTTTAGCGATACATTGTTGCTGAAATTGAATGTTTTAAAGCAAACGGTTAAAACACGGTGAATTATTAGATTCGTGATTCAACGTGACTGATCGTATCTACAAACTTTGTATATCTCGTTTGTTTCTTGGAGTTTTTCATTCACATGTTTCAGGTGAAGTATTTCCTTTGTGTATTCATCCAATTGAGACACCAGCATATCCGTTTCGACGCCCGAGTCTGTTGTACACAAAGACACTGGGGGCTGATTAACGCTCGTCGCTGACGAATCAACTTGATGTTGTAATGTTTTACATTCTTGATATATCTAAAAAAAAATCATCATCATCATCAAAGCATGATTTCATACTCAAGTGATAATTTATCACCAGTAAAAAAAATTCTTAAGGGGTAAACGTTTTCGCCCTACCAACCAAGTAGGACTTGTTTTTAACACATTCACATTTCGCTTCCTTTTAGAAGCTTCCTCAGGAAGAAAACAAAGATAGGAATAAAGGAAAGTGAGAAACAACCTATTTACACAGCAATGAGTATGATTAGAGATAGTCGTGTGAAACCGTTCACTTTTATCTTTCTCACACTTTCTACCTGATGAAGCCTCTTGGAGGGAGGCGAAATGTCATGGAGGTGTGTGAAAAACATTTACCCAGTCAGTAAGATGAAAAAATTGTCTTTAAGATTTTTTTACGTATAATAAATTTTAAAAAAAAAAGGTGCAGTTTTGTAATATGTAATTATATAGTAAATAATTATATAATTACATCGCAAACCTACCGAGTTTAAATTATCGTTGACAGCGTCCAACTCGTTCTGCAAAAAGTTCTTCTTCAGTTCTAATTGTTGACGTAAGTTCAACTCGGTCAGCAAATCCTCGTCTTTCTTATCGATCGTCTCGGCGAGTTTCAGCAGTTTTGTATCGCTAGTGTTCTTTTCCGCTTGTGCCAGTTGTAATTCCCACCTGCATCAATATAGAAATATCAAAGTGATAAATTAGTGCGCAAGTTTGTGAGCAAGGTTTTGTCAAGTTTGCGAGGAGAAGACATACTGTGATATGCCGAGTTGAGACTCCAGTTCAATCACTTGTTGCTCAATTTTGCCATGACTGATATGTAGCGATTCTAATTGTTGTTGAAGTCGGTTACGTTCGTCGCAAACCATTCGAAGTCGTTCGTCCAAAATTTGCGACTTGCCACATTCGCGTTCGAGCTGCACGCGCAGCTCGCGAATGAAATCTTGCAGTTTAAGGTATGCTTGAGGTTCTTGAAAAAATGAATGACGATAGGTTAAGTTGCCAGCAATTGCGATAGGACAGAACTAGGTTCAATTTTAGTAAGTAGAGAAATTTAGGTTGATACCTTTATCTTTGAGAAGCGAGATTTTCAGATCCAATGCATCCAATTTGGCATGCGTGTTGTCTTCGTCCGAATCGTCTTCGTTGTCCATGATTTTCTTTTTTAATTTTTCCGCATTTTGGTCGCTGGAAACGTTGAAATTTTGTAATGAGTTATTTTTCAGGAATATATATTTATTTATTTATTTATTTATTTATGTAATGTTCAAAATTTATGTTTATGAAAAAGTGGGTTATGCATCATTACTATTGTTAAGACTTTTTTATTGTTTGTATTAATTTGGTTTTTATTTTGAAATTGAAACAAAAATATTACTCTGTAGCCTAGGCTACAATATATTTTACAAAAAAAACAAAATGAGAGTACTTGTACTGGTTATCCAAAAATTATCCTTCCAGCAGTAGATAAGCCTACTTTGGTACAGAAATTAATAATAATAATAGCCCTGTTCTGTGGGTGTACGTAGGTGTGGCGGACGCATGGCAAGTTGCCAGGTTCGGTAAGTTACCAAGTTGGAAAGTTATATCCCAACACAAGTAGTATCTAATAAAATGAAGTAAAAATTGTACATAATAAAGAATAAACCTAATGTTTACCTCTAGACTCCCTGTTGTTACCATACCAACCGCAGGGTTTATTTCTAATTGTAAAAATAATTTTTGGACACCCTGTATAATGGATTTGGTACATATGATTCAGAGCGAAGATGGGATCGAAAAGGTCAATGAATAGCAAGTGGGTGAGTGCAATTCAACCAGTCGCCAAACTTTTTGATCGGTACGAATTGCAACAACGTTACCTTGTAGGATGGATACTACGTCCTAACACGTTGTCTTCGAGGTCGGACGAAAGTGACGAATCGCTTTCCGACAGTCGTTCCAAAGACGACGACTGACTCAATTTTTTGGCTCTCAAGCCTTCGAGGTTGATGCTGTTCATGATGTTATTGCTCGAACGTCGTCGGATGTCCAATCTTTGTAACACTTCTTGGACAAATTCGTCCTTTTCGTTCATTTTGACATCAACGTCGTCGTCGTCATCCTCGCAACGCTCCAACGAATTTGATAGACTCTGACTAGCGAGTCGATCGCTGTTCCTGTGTTTTCCTTTCAATTCCAATGAAAGCGAGAATCGTTTGGTCAGTTTTTTGATGTTGGGTAGCGCCATGAACGATGTCTTGCGTTTCGATCCCTCTTTGTTGTTGTTGTCGTCGACGCTAGCCGTTTTGATTTCTTCATTTCTGTTCGATGCTCTATCGTCTATCATCTTATCGTAAGGATTGTTTCCAGCCGAATCAAGGTCCTCGTTAGAATCGGACAATTCCTCGATGCACTGGTTCGTTGCGTCCAGTTGGCGAAGTTTCAACAGTTGCTTGAAAGTTATTCCCGGTGGTGCAGAAATAGGAGTGATCGCGATCGAATGACGGCGTGTCGAGTTGTCCGACGATTCAGTTTCGATGACGTTCAAGTTCAGATCATGATTGTCCTCGGACGATGGGGTCTCTACATTTTGAGATTGAAAAACTTTGTCGAGATATTCGGTGTCGAGCGACAACCGTCGGACTTGAGCTGCTGGACGGAGGTTTTTGTCGCCGCTCGATGGTCCCAACATAAGCGTTTCGAAATGTCGCCGGATTTCTGTGACGCTCCGTTTGCGTATCAGTTCCAGTGGTTTAGCGGAATCGGTTTCTTCTTTGTTACTTTCCGTCGTTAAGTTGTCATGTTGAATTTTGCCCAAATCGGAGACAATGGCGAGATTTTCATTTTCAAGTTGAAGAACGTCGACAATCGGGACGTTTGCCGAATTGTCGTCGTTATTCATACTGGCGTTCTGCCGAACCAGTTTTGGTCTGTCTGGCGATTTTCGTTGAGGCGAAATACTAGAACTGGCCGAAAAATCGCTGTTGTCTTCCGACTTGTCATCCACTTTCAAACAAGGATTATTTTCCCACACTTCGTCCATCCCTTGTAGTGTGTCTTCTCGTCCCAACGTTCCATCAACTGACGCCCCCTGAAAATATAATATCGATAAAACATAGCAAATTTGGCAAATTTCAAAGAGCCAATAGCGATAAAACATACAGGACAATTATCGATTTACAAACCAGAAAATCATAAATAAATAATTTGTCAATACTAACTTCTTTAGGTTGCTGGTCATCATCAAGTTGTAAAAGATCACCGTTCAGGACTTTCACTACATCATCAGCAACAACTTTTTCCGTAGTATTTCTGTCACCATCGTCGATTTCCGTTTCCTTCGCCGTGTGAATTTCAATAGTAGGTTTCAATACTGTCCCTGGTTTTCCATCACTCGGTAGCGAAACGTCCCAGTCACTATCTTCATCGTCCGCTTCCAATTTCTTATCCGATATTTTATCAACCCCCTCTTCGTTTAGATTTTGTCCTTCGACCTTATCAAAAGTTTCGATTTGATCACTATCATTGAGATTGATTTTTATCATAGTAATGTGTTCCTCTAACAACGGCTTCTGTAGAGTTATCGGCTCTTCTTCCTGAAGAGTCGAATTTTTTGACAACCCAGAAGTCAGTTGAAGTGGTTCGTTCCGATCTTCAGTTTTCTCTTTACGGACGTTGTCGTCGTCGTCGGAACTCCAATCGCTATCGGAATCGCTCAATGTTTTAGTAACATCAGCAAGCGGATGGACATCAGCAATATTACCCGACGGTGTTCGGCGATGACTAGAAACTGGATTTTTCTTAAACAATCTCGTTTTCCCGTCGGTGGTAGCGTTTGTTGGTATGGCACAAAGTTCTTTGTCACTAGATGGCGTTTTTTGGGAATCTTCGGCTAAGATTTTAGGAACATTAATGCTATGTGCTTCAAGTTGAACGCCTTGGGCTTCCATATTAACACTTTGTGTTTCAAATGGTTTTGCATTGTTTTGAGACGCCATGCTTTCTTTGGCAATGTCCGAAGCGTCACCTGATGGCGATGGTTTGTCCGCAACAAGGGTTTTTGCAGATGGTATTTCCATAGGTTCTTTTATCACAATTTTGCTATCGGATTCTTGGTTTGCGGAATCAGCCAATAGCAGATTTTTCTCAACAATGGCATCTGAATCGTGACTAGTTGTTACTTGTATAGTTTCTTCTGTTTCGACTTGTGGAAGCTGAAATGAACAGTGACTTTGTAATGAATCAGTGAACATTGTTTTTGTTAGTTCATCCTAACGTAATTTCTAATGAACGTTTCTTATCAGATGGTTAACAGCCAAAAAACACAATTTTGACCTTCTTACATTTGGTATTTTATCATCACTGATAAGTGATGACAGCCGTGGAGGTTTAGGAGGACCTTTTGTGACCAATGACTGTGACTCGTCGGCATCTGTTCATAGATGAGAATTTTTTTTATAAAAATCGTTTAAATAAAATTTTTTGTTCCACTTATAATAATTGCAACCACCTGAAATGAATAATAGTTATTCAATAATATTTTTTATATTTAATCACCTGAAATGTCTTTATCCGACACATCTACCGACGACATGAACTTGGTTAAATTGAGGCCTTGAATGGATTTCTGAAACAACGATTCACATAATTAACGTTACCTACAAAGACACCTGATTGGCGCAATATAGGTAGTCCTCGTTTATTTCACTCGGTGCAAGAAAAAGGTATCAAAACAACGCTGGCATACAAATCAAAAAAGTGGATGTCAAGTTTGAGAATGTTTGAAAGACTTGTGTCAAGAATACATAAACTTTGACCTGAAAGATAAATTATTTTAAAAAGATTTATGTATTTTGCCGAACCATGAAGAACTAGTGGACTACCTATACAGCTGATAAACAAATCGAACATGCAAAACATAAGACATGAAGTGTCTTTTAAAATAATTCTCACCTTGCGCATCTGTGGACTCTTGAAAGCAAAATGCAAAATCAATTTATTGAACAGCTACGATTTATAAACTTAGTAACTTATACAATGACTAGTACTGTATTTGTACCGTACACAAATTTCTAAGGCACTCAAACAAAAATATTTGCATTTTGTCCAATAGTTATCAATGCGCATAAATTTGATAGCAATGAATCTACAAACTATACAATACGTTTTAGTGAGCTGATCTTCACTGCATGCAATTTTCTAAAGTATTCAACTAAAACATCAATTGATGTAATCGTTGAATAAATTATCAATGTGAATTTCTTGAAAATGCATTGTTCCGAGCTCATATTGCACGTTTGTGGTTAAGTTGATTGGAAAACGTGCATGGAAATTTGTTAGCAAAATATAAAGTTCTCGTCTATTTTCAATTTCTTTCTCTTATTTCTTACTTTTTGCTGCCATTGAGATTCATCTTCGCTTTCATCACTCCACGAATCGACAGCCGAATTTTCTTGTGTAGGATTTTGCTTCAAGGGTTCCGTTTCTGTAGTGAAATCCGTTCCGCCAGTGCTATGTACTGTAAATGTTTTCTTTGTGTTACTGCAGAAAATGTTAAAAGAGTTTTATTCACTAATTTTTTTATTTTATTTTTATATTTGTACCTTCTTGATCCATCATTGGCGTAAATCGCTTCAAAATTTCAATGCACTCATCTCGATTTTCCATCAAAGCATAATTTTTGGCAGTCAAACCGTTTTCGTCCATCAAAGTTGGATCAGCGCCATACTCGAGCAAAGCGACAAGCTGGTCTTTCATTCCTAGTTTGCACGCTATCATCAAACTAGATCTGAAATTTGCAAATGCATTAAAAAAATAATATCGTACTAGTCATTTAAAGTCTAAAAATAGAATTGCTGTATCCGTCAGTGAGAAAACCTCTGTCGAATTTTTATGTACCGTTACTGAAACTTACAACGAATGCCATAAAATAAAAGCGATGCAAAGTTCGGTTTTGTCAAGATACGAAAGTTTATAAGGGAGTCCCCGCTTTTCAACAATTGGTTCTTTTTGACCTTTTTCGATTATAACCATAACCCACGCATTTGATGCGTTTTCCGCTTATTCGCCAGGTTTCCACGAAGTTTTCGTTCGTTTCACTGTACCCTACTTTTGTCTATACCGTGTGGCCCAAAAGTGGCTTGCCAAATTGGGATGTTCCCAGAACGCTGATTTCAAAAGTTTATTCCATAATTATAGAAATACTATGCCCGTCAACAATGACGGAAACATTTTAGCTGCAAAATGTTTTTCCGATTTTGGTGTGACAAACATACAAACATACAGACCAAACAAATTATATACTTAGAAATTTATTAAATTTCATATTAAATTTTTTAAAATTTCATATGTCCAAGAAAAATGAACAAAAATATGTGGATACAAAAATGGATAGTGTACAAACAAAAATGGACTAAGCAGGATGGGACAAAAAAATCACACTCATTGACTATAATGCTGGAAAATGTTTCTCTCTCACACAAATTATATTACTATACACAAGAAAAACTTGTTAGGATACTTAGGCCACGTTCACTTTGTACCCTCTTAGCGCTTACAGCACGATAACTCTTGTAACTCAAATAGACCCTATACCAGGGCCTTGTACAAGGGAGGGGTTTTGGTGGTTAAACCCCTCCTTATTCGGAAAAAAGTTTTGAAAGTACAAGTACTGTAGTACTGTACATCGTTTACTAAAGTACTATAACCGTATTGTGTACAATTTTCATGCTATTTGCACTAATTAGTACAAAGTGAATGCGCCCTTAGTTATACTAAAAGCAGTCTTTGTGGAATCAGATTGCAATGTATCAATTACAATTCTTTTTGTTTAAATAAATGATTTTATTATTTCACCTCACCAAAATTTAGAGGTGGGCAATCACCCCTCCATGCCCCACTCTGGCTACGCCCATGATTCTAGGGCACACTGGATAACGATCAAGGGTCCCAATATATTTTTGTCTGTATATTGTTGTCATTCTTGATAATCTAGCATACTTTCCACCCAACCTTATGTGTTATTTACATTTTTTTGGGTGACAAAATGCATTTCCGAGCTAAAAAAAAAAAGACACGAGTTCTGCATATCATATCGACGATTTCCAGTTTTCAGCAGCGTTCTGGTTCCATGTCAAATAAGCAGGAGACAGTACAGTAGAGTTAACAAATCGACGTTTCTTGTTAAAAGTATCAAAATGTTAATTTTTATTTGGAATCGTACTTTTTTTGTGAAATATTAAGTAATATACTAATTGAAATATCGTGCATTCCATTCTTTCAAACATGCTAGAGTAAAATGTTGCGTCCAAGCTGCGAAAACCATTGTAAAATGCAAACGTAAGCATTATTAACCAACCATTTTTTAATGTGTTTAATCAACAACTTTTTGTTTTAGTCATCATCCCAAAATAACATCAAAATTAGAAAGCAGTGCTGAACACAAAAGCATTAGAGAAAAATAAATAGTGCAAAGTTATGATGCGTACAATAATAAAAATTTTATTGAGCAAGAGTGCAAATTTCTCTTTACATACAAACTGAATGAGACCAAATGAAAGAGTTGAAACAAGCCAAAACGAGTTTCCAAAACCAGCCAAAATATAAATGAACCGTGCGTGACGTATGTTGAACGAATTAAAGGAATGGCTAAACCTTTGCTTGGTATCTTGGGCGTTGACATTCGCTCCATGACGAAGCAATAATTCCGCAAATTCGGCATGGCAGTCTTCGAATGCTAGAAGAAGTGCCGATTTACCATCCTACGTTGAAAAAAAGTTGATTGTGTGAACCTAGTTTATGCAAAATGACGTCATGGTTTCTCGAAGGGTTAGTAACTTACATTGTTGACAGCGTCCACGTTGATTCCCTTAGACAACAGTGCTTGGGCAATTTCCAATTGGTTGTCGATTGCAGCTTTGTGCAGACCAGAGTATCCACGCACATCGCACGCTTTGGCATCCGCTCCATGATCCAATAAAAATTGAACGATAGAAGCATGATGACACTCCACTGCCTGGAATTGAGAAAATAAATAACCATGTAGTTTTGTGAGGTGATAATTGAAATGTATTCTTGAGTGAAATACGCACTTTGAGCAGTGGCGTGCAACCATCAGCGTCCCTCGCTTCAACATTTGCCTGACGTCCCAACAGGAACCAAATGATTTCCTTCGAACCTTGAGCACTCGCCAAATGAAGCGGGGTTCTATGTCAAACAAACAAAACATAAAAGTGTTATTAAACAATTTCTTGAAGCGTTGTTTCGAGTTTCGAACCGCAGATGCGTTCAAAAACTGCGGTTCGTTGTTCGATCGACAACCGCAGCAAACGCTCACCGCTTCTCGTGATCGGTGGCACTGACATCTCCCTTTTTGATGTACTTTTGCACCTTGTTGAAATCGTTGAGCCAGCATGCCTCGTGCAGTTTGCCGAAGCTTTTGTCCTTTTTGGCAGTCCGCAAATCGAGTTCGTAACCGGGACATTCTGTGCCCTGCGCAACCGAATTGACCGAACCTGCCGAGTCCAGGGAATTCAGGGAACGTTTCGTATCTAATTGACTCCCTGGTTTATTTCGAGCAAATTTGAAAAACCTTTTCATTTTTTTCCTTCAGCACCACGCCCACGTTTACCCATCACCATCACCATTATTACGATGATGGTATTTTATAGGCACTTTTTGGATGGAGCTTAATGGTTAAATGTCTCGATTGTCTGGTACCAACCAATTGAAATGAGATACTCTGATAGTCATAGTTTACGGATATCGATATTAGCTGTGTCAATGATGCCAATTAATAGCGAAATTCCTGTTTCGAATTACTGACAGCTGTCAGTGGATTTGTTTACAAGTGCCATGTCGACAAATACTGAAATGAATGACATCAGGGGTTGCGTTTGCGTTGGACGCTTTTTCGCTAACAACGCTCATAAACGTGCAAAGATAGTCGATAAGTCTTTTTAATTTACATAGAAATTATATCGGTTATCGACTATCTTTGCACGTTTATGAGCGTTGTTAGCGAAAAAGCGTCCAACGTGAACTTAGCGTAAAAATGTATTAAATATTGGAATAGTCGTTTCTTTAGCTGACGTCGCTTACTCGCTTTCTGCACTGCTAGCTGGAAAAAGGAAGACTGTTAATAATAAAAACTTTTGTATTTTATTTTAATTAATTATTAACAAAATAATTTTTAATATTTCAACAATGTTAACAACATATATAAATTATTAAGTTAATGATTAATTTTATTTACAATGCAATATTTTTTTTTTTTACATGCTGGATTTAGCCTTTCTTTAGGGTTCATCAATATTTTTAGTTTCAACTATTCGTTAGGGAGAGAAGAGCTCCCCAGCTTTACATTTTGCAAAATGGTAGCGTGGTTTGGTTAAGTGAAATTTTTTGCCTAGCATTTTTGGATTATTTGCTTTCATTTATTGGCTTTTGTGGTTCCTCCGTAACTATTCGTCTATTTGGACATTACAGTAACCAGTTTATTTGGTTATAGACACTTTTTGTGTTCATTATTTTAAAGAACTATGAACTGTAAGTTAGCTGCATAGAAGTTGAACAGGTTAGTGGAACGACTATTAAAATTCTTTTGACTTTTTTATAGGTAGCCATTTCTATTATTCATTAAAATTTTGAGATTATATGGATACGATATCAAATAATTATAAATATTTTACAAAACAAATTTGTTAATTTCGTATAATTCACTTCATCAATCAAGCAATGTAGTATTGCTAGTGTAATATTGTTATTGCTGTACTTATTATTGCTATAGTACGTTACTTACACAGGTTCTTATTCGGGTTTATTTTTTATTTTCAGATGAATTCTGTCCAAACTAAATCGTCGGAGGAAATAGTTGACGAATTGTTGAAAGAACTTCAGGGAAAATCGTTAGACGGTAACGATAAACAACAACAACAACCGAATGCTGAAAAAGTCATCGACAGTAATGCTCAGGAAGCCAAACTGGAATCAAACAACGGTTCGTCTGCTTCGGTTAAAATGGAGAAACATCGGCATAAAAAGCATAAACAAACTGACAAGACGCCAGTGGTGAAACACTCTAGTAACTCTGATTCAGAATGGGAAGTGGCATCGAAAACGAAAAAACACAAAAAACGTCATCGTCACAAGAAAAAGAAAAGTAAGAATCACGAAGGCGATTCTTCTTCGAGACACCGCAGGCACAAAGTGAGGAGTCGGTCTGGTGAACCGGATTCGAAACGACACAAGAAACGGGATTCCAGTTTGGAAATAGAATGGGAATCGGATCATGAATCGAACCAAGTTGTCAAACTATCTGTTGGTAAATCATCTGTGACGAACGTTGACGCTAAAGACTGTGGGTCAGGAATATCTGAACCTAAGGTTGTCAGTGAACCAACGTTGTTAAACAACAGCACAAGTGATGGAGTAACTAAAGTTGAGACTGAGTTGTCGTCGGAAAAAAATCCTGATAGCTTATTGGAACTGATCAATGAGCCTTCTTGTGATACATTGACAACTAGTAATGTAGATAAACAAGACGACGAGCTTATTTCCAAAGAAAATGTTGTGGACGGGACTGCCGAGAGTGAGATCTCCTCAAAAGATGATGTTCATGTTCCTGCGATGCCGCCTGTTAAAAAAGCAACAGACGACGACGATGACGAATTTGTTTTTGGTGTTAGAGGTGTGTATCAATTGTACAAATGCAGTGATTTGTCTGCTACCACTAATAGGCTAAAGTTTGTGTGCGTGAAGTTTTTACTATTTAGCTATTTTTAGAAAGTTTAGCTTTTTTTTTTACGGTTTCAAGGTCCCAGCATATTTCAATTTGACATCTGGTGTGAGTGTGAAAGATTTAAAAGGTGGAACGCTGAACTTTCGCTAGCTTAAAAAGTTGTCCTAGTATGTAGTTTTTCTTTACAAAGTATTTACAATTTCAACATTTTGTGTATTACACCGGTAAGTTATGTAGTTTTATGTTCGAGCTTTGAAAAATTGTCAAAAAAAAAAAAATGGCATAAAACTTTCTAAACTAAAAAGTCTCAGTAATGTCCAAATCCACTATTGGCACCAATGGCCATTTAAAACTCGGTTCACCATTTTCAATGATTGGAACTAGAGTATCACCATATTTCAGTATGAAATTTTCTACAATTTACACACATTCTGCTGACTCATTAGTCACATTTGTGACCAGGCAAACCACTAGTACTATTATATTACACTAGAGGTAAACAAAGATGCCTGGTCACCATGACGCCTGGATTTATACATTTTTTAATAATAATAATAAATATATATGCTAGTGCCTGGAAAGAAGGGGTTGGCTCCTGAATTCTCGTCAACTTTGTCGACCCTTGTATTCCACTATAACGTACAAATGTGTTTGTATTTATATTTTTCAGCGGATGTGAAAACTAAAACGTCAATTCAGATAAAAGATCTGAAGGCAATTCCTATTTTCAACGATGAAAGTAACCATGCGAACAAGGAAAAGGAAGATGGCGAAGTATCGGAAAACGAGGTTGTAAAAAGCAGCGAGAGCAGCAGCAGCAGTGTAAGCAGTCCTGAAGAGACAGATGGTGCCTATTTTAATTTTCTCCTCCTTTTATTTTGTAAATTCTATTTTTCCGTGTAATGACGGCAGTGTTTGCATTCGAAGGAGAGGTTGAAGAAACCGAGGGACGTACTAAATCCAAAGACGTCAAAGCAAAGAAGAAAACGAAGCGGGCGAAAAGAAGATCCAGGGTGCGGGAAGCGGAAAAGAAAAAGTCTCATCACCATTCCAAATCGAGCTCACCCAGCGCAAAATCGAAGAAGAGAAAACGGAGGTAGACGATGTCAATGATTTATTTTTGTTTCATTTATAAGTGATTGCTTAAAGAAGAACGTTAAGCCAGCTCGATTTCTAACTTAGTCATTCGAGATCGAACAATCACAAATCAGCTCAACGTCGGAAATCTCCAGCGAAGTCGGATCACCGTTCCAATGACAAGGAAAGGGACGATGGGTGGTCCCAGAGATCACGAAGGACATCGTTAACAACAAGGAAACGCTACGGTCGTTCGCGGTCAAGATCACCCGACAGAGCTAGGTGGGTGTCCTTTTTTTTTTGTTGTGAGGGGATTCAATTCATAAGTATACGTTTCTGTAATACAAATGTGGGTTATATTTCAGAAAAGGAAGCCGTTCACCTCGAAGGCAGCCGATAAACGATCTGCGAGAGAAAATTGACAAGGCCAAACTTTTGGAAATTGCTCGCAAGAACGCCATGGCCATGATATCTGCTGGCAAGTTGCCTCCAGGCGTGAACACGAATTCGCTTAAACAACAACAAATGGCGAACGTTAAAGCGAGAGGAAAATCAGTTGCCGAATTAACTGGTACAATTGAACGCGCGTACGAGCTGCTGTGGTTTGTTTTTATTTTGATATGGAAACATGAATTTTTTGTTTTTGTTGACAGACTTTTGTAAGCAGTTGGCTAAAGGTTCCCATTCATCTAGCAGTAGCGACGTTGACGACAGGACGGACGATGAAGGTGAAGGACCATTCATTCAGCATCCGTTCAAACTGAGAGAGCCACAGCCAAGCATCGTGATGAACATTCGGGTGAGTCCTACACCAATTGAAAAACGTCGGTTTCGACTGGTCCAGACGAAATAATCGACAATGTTTTTTTCACTTTAAAAAATAAAGAATGCGATTCAAATACCCGTGAAGACACCTGCTGAGAAAGCTGTCGAATCGGCAAAGCTGCGGATACAGTTCCCCGTATCGAGCGGATCGCAACATCGAAAGACAGAGTCGGAATGGGTTCCCGTGTCGCCTCCCAAGGAGCCCGTCAACACCTGCAAAGCAGTTGTTCCTGTAAAAAGTGTGATAAAGGATGTTAAGGTGTTTCCAGAAGAAGCAGCACCACGATCGGTAAGAGAATTTGGCGAATCTCCTTTTTTTTTTTTGCATTTATTTTAATTTAAAGTTTATTTTTAATTTTTTTATTTTGGTATATTGAAAAATCGTGAGTTTTGATAGGCTGCTGTGTTGTTTGAATTGCAGGCGATTGATATCGGAAGTATAGTTTCCCAGAGGCTAAAAGCAGTGAGGAAGCTGCAGGAGAATCCTGCTGATGTCGAAGCTTTGTCGCAGATGTACAATGCTCAACAACAGGTCAGTAAAAACTTTTCATCTTATTTTTATTTCGTAACAACATTTTGAAGCTTGCCACTGTGAGCGATGATTGTCATTGTGCTTGATTAGTGTCCAAGGGGGTAATTCCCTTGTTTCCTTTTTTTTTCTTTGCTGTTTAGTTAGCACTTTTTTGTTGTAACTATTTTCATTTTGAGCCAAACAGCTCAACATTTGTTAGTTAATAATGTTAACTATTTTGTTTGATTTTTTTTTTTTTTTTTTTTTTACAAATAATTAACGCTAACTTTTCGCATTCCTATTTTAAACGCTTGGTAAAATGGCGTTGGTGGGAAAATTCATCAACTCCTCAATTTTATTTCTCTTAATATCTATGGAAAATTAATTTTTAAGTTTGGTGTTTTTCTGGTTTGAGCTTGAATTTTCAACGATGAATTGACAATGTTTAAGCCAGTAGATTGCTGTAGTAGTGTGTAAAACCAATGCACGGTAAATTAGCATTGTCAAAGCTTGATGATTCAATGATCATCGTAGAAATGCCATTCAAATCCATACGTTCGAATAGAAACGGTTGTTAGTGTCGCAACGTAGATATTGATGGCGTTGAATTTTGATTGACAGATGCAGTGTTGGGCAGAGTCGAAACAGTTGCCTGGACAATTCACAGGTAGCACGGATGCCCGGCTGTTGACTCCGGAAGAACTTGCCGGTCCTGCGCATTTGCAGGCGTGGGTGAAAAAGGTAGAGTTGAAAATTCCATCTTTTGATGCTACGACTTTGCATAAATTCATTCAGTCGTTTCGTAGTTGCACTACGTGAAACGCTGCTTTGTACTTTTGTTTTTAAAAAAAAACAAATGTTATCACTATATATGGTGTATATAAATATATATATATAGTGATTCGATTCAATAAAGAACAACTTTGAGCTACAGTACACTCGTTTTTAAAAGTCTCATTTCGTTCGTTAGCGTTGAAATGAATTGATGACGAATCGTCATAATTTTTAGGGGTCAAAGTTTTCTCAATGATTCGGTCTTTTGCGTGAACATCGAAGTTGTTAGATCGAGATTTTGTACGTTTGGGGGTCTGTTGAATTTTTTTTAGTGGCACGTGCGAGTGTGCTGTCGTTCGAGTTGAACATTCTGTTTCGGAAAGATGGTGTGGTCACATTAACACGTGATCATGCGGTCTTGTAATGTGTTTGCTTTTTTAGCAGACATTTCTTCATGTTGGAAATCTGCAACAAGTTTTCATATATAACATTATAGTACGATAAAACAAAACCTCGACATGTATGCTGGTTTTCTGTTTTTATTTGTTTGGTAAAATATTTCTTATTGCGTTTTTCTTTTGTTCGAAAAACATCAACTTTACACTGGACTTTGCATTACATCCATTTTTTTTTTTTTTTTTTTTTTTGGATTTGTGGATTATTGATGACAAAAAAGTAATTTAAAATTAAAAAAAAACTTTTACTAGATGGAAAGATGGCAGAAAGTTAAATTCTGTCATGATACGGTGGAGTCTGGTGTAAAAATTCTTGCAACCGACGGAACAGAGCTCTATGCCGTTAGTTGGCATAATGGGCTCCGTTTCTCACAAACGTTTCTTCTACAGATGCTAGTCAGTTTCATGTGCCATCCCCGCAACGTTTTGCACAGCGAGTGGACGTTTATTTTCTCCCAATCAGACATACGGATTTTTTTGTTTTTATATGTTTATTTATATCTATTTATTTGGAGTAATATCCTGCGACCTACATTATAAAAAAAAAATCAAATGATTAGTTGGTATTTTAAATAAAAAAGAACGAAGAGCACCCAGGTACTTTATATAGAATGATTATGCTATGCATCGTTCGCATGTTTTCTCTATAGAGGAGGCACATCCGTCAGACAAGACAATGCCTTCTCTATGGAGGAGGCTCATGCTCTTCCGCCATGCACTCTTCCGCATGCGCAATGAGAAATCTTTGCTTGGGATGCTATGCATCTTTACATCACTCTGGAAAGATGCATAGCATAAAAAAAACAAAATAAGTTATATATATGTTGTTTTGACTATTCTAGCAGTTTTAGTGAAATTTATGCATTTTTTGTAATCTTTGTCCGATACTGAATTTTGTAGTATAATCTGTATCGGTGATGCAGATTATACTAAATAAAATGTTTATCGGATCTTAAGTTTACAATAAAATTTTTAGTTTTTATTATTTTTTATTTATTTTAGATGATGTGGATTTTACTCAAAAATAAATGAGTGAATAAAAATGACAAAAAAGTGACGTTCATTAAACTTTATATTAACTGGGTGGACTTGAGGAAAAATGTTAACACGTAGATCAAACTTTGGGATTTTGTAACTATTGGACAATCATCCATTACTTTAAAATTAACGGTGAACATCGATTGAAACAGCAAATTATTTTGTATACATTTTGTTCACGTCCCATGAAATTCGATTTGATTTTTTGTTTGTCTTGTGGGATTGTGATTGCGTTAGTTGAAACTCACCACGACACCACTTTCGATTCCTGAGTTGTGCGGTGTGATGACATTTCAGATAATGGTGCTCTTGTATTTATAGTATGTTAAAAATTCTAAATTCAGATTTTATACGTGACAACAGTCCCCATTCGATTCACACTTTCGGATGACAGAAACCTAGTCTGTCTGTCTAAAGCAGTGGAACCGATGCGGACCGAACGTCTAAGGAAATAGGTGTAAACAGTCCTAATTGCAGGGGGCAGTTGTAATTGAGATTTTACAATTTTTGGACGATTTGTCGGAGGAAATGATTCGTCCATCGGCGATGGCGGTGATGTCGTAGCTGCAGAACGCGGGGCTGGCAATGAACATTGACTTTGACATCTGTGCGGAGATAACGTATGAGAGCTTGTTGCAGGTTTCTGTCTTCCTAGCAGTTCAGCAGGTTTTTCTGCTCGCAGCACAACAGTGTGTCCTATGGATTGGACACACGACTTCCGTGTTGGATTCCAGGTGAGTGCGAAGAATATAGTATATGACCAATTGACAGTGTGAGTTATCTATATATTTTGTAGGGGGCATTTTTATTTACGACAAGTATTGCTTTTTGTTTTATTTCACACGATAATGTGGTTTATTTTTCTGTTCACTTCCCCCCCCCCTTTCTTTTAAAAAGCCATTAAACGACGAAATGGGAAATTGGTTTGATTCTACTTAAGTTGGCGGGGTGGGTGTGCATCGGGGAGATATTTTATGTAATTTTTAAGGATGACGGACAATTTGGATTCGAAGATGGTGAAACTGATCCTGCATATTGTTGGTGGTCTTAGGATCAGTTCAATAGAGCAGCTCCTATTGATGGAGGAATGGGGATGTATTTGTTGAGAAAAATGGGATGGAATCCTGGTGAAGGACTGGGCAAGAACAAGGAAGGATCCGTCGAGCCGCTCGTACTCGACATCAAGATGGACAAAAAAGGTTAATTTTTCTTTTCTGTCAATTTGCAAACGGATTTCGTAGAATAATATTTATAACATCGCACAATGTTTTACGATAACAGTCGTGGTGTGATTCTTCAGGTTTGACATCGTCGGAAGAGTCGCCCATGAAGAAAGCGGGGCCTCAGTTGCCAACAAAGATTCCTAAAGATTTATCAGGTGTGTATTTCACTTGTCGATCCATTCAAGCGTGTTATTAATTATACTGTATTTCAGCGTTGAATCTGTTACAGCCGAGCGGACCAATCAGGGATCGCTCATGCTCACTTGCTTTTCCATGGTCTATGGAAAAGCACGATTCCTGATTGGTCCGCTCGGCTGTAATAGATTCTCCGCTGAAATACGAGCGTGAATGATAGTTTAGATGACTTGGACTACTTTAATGGCCCCCTTGTCGCAATGCAACTTTTGATGTTGCAAGTTGAGCAATGTGCGGTGGCAGTTGATGTTGCAACTTCCCCCAACTGCTGAGATGTTGACTGGTTTGCCGAGAGGCTGATAATCGATGGTTTACAAATTGCTCAACTTGCCACACCAAAAATCGTGTATGATGGGGGTCCCTAGGAGGAGTCATAAGTTGTTAAAAAGAGTACAAAACTTGAAAAGCGGAACACAGGAATTGCTGTATTTGAAAGAAAATTATAGATTGGAAATTTTTAACGAGTTTTATTGTTTTCAACTCTTAGGCAAACATCCTGTATCGGCTGTAGTTGAATTATGCAGCAAACGTCGCTGGTCGCCACCTGAATTCACACTCGTTCACGACAGCGGACCGGATCACAAAAAGAACTTTCTATTCAAGGTGAATTATTAAACATCGGTGCTCGAACTTGCATTATCTAAAACAATCGATCCAACAAAAATTTGCAAGTGACCGTATTCAGGGCTTGTCATTCGGTGCCCACGTACATAACTATATTTCACAGATGTTAAATTTGGTGGTCGGATACGTTTGGTTTGTGGTTATGAAACATGTTGATAGGTACGCTTCCAAGTTCGACGATAACTCATTTATCCTTTTGCTTGAATAGATCCGAGTGAACAACGCCGATTACCAACCCGCCATTGCGAGTCCAAATAAGAAACACGCCAAGGCGCAGGCTGCCATTGTTTGTTTACAACACCTCGGTCTCTTGCCCCGTAATTACACGTCTCCTGTATAAAGGTGTGTGTGTGTAGATTACATGATATTAACTTTATTTTATAAAATCGTTTTTTTTTTTCTCAATTGAAATGCAAATTTTTTTCGTGTGCACAAAACGATGATTGTGAAATGTTTGTTTTAGAGTCTAAAATTGCTCAGCAATAGTTTCGTCTTTTTTTAAAAATCATTATAGATAGGTGATTATAAAACTTGAGTTATGGCATAAAAACACAGCGAGCCTTTTATGATTCGCCATTTAAATTTAAGCTCACTGCTGTCGGAAAAATGATCCTGTCACATACATTTCATATAATTTATTTCATATGTATAAAGCAGCGCGAGTTGTACAATGGGGATGAGTGGACTTTACATGTGTGGGTGTATGATGTGAATTGTGGTTTTGATGTTTTGTTTGCAATAATGTTCATCTTTCATCATCTGCAATTGAATTTCCCGTTTCGACACCGGATTTCTTGCACCGTAGTTCCCTTTTTCAAAGTACAGAACGTCTCGAGAATTTCGGGATCGAGTCCGCAGTCAAGGAGACTTTGCTTGGCAAACGCGGGTGGCACGAAGGGTGCCGTGATGTCGGTCGAGAAGGACGACGTCTTGGGCAACGTGCTGATCAACATGGTGTAGGTGGGAATGTTTTGCGCAGCACTCAGCTGCGCCAACGAGTGAGTGACGTGTGGAAGGATCGGGCCCTGGATGTCCAAGTAGTGTTGGACTCCTTGTTTGGCCGTGACCGTATTTTGTTTCACCTGGAGAGAACAAAAAAACGTGGATTTAAGAAATGCGACGAAACCAGCGAAGCAAGTGATGATGTGATACATACCGAAAGAGTTCGCAAGGTTCCGCCAAGAAAGCCGACGGGCGATAATAAAGTTGCTGGAACTCCGCCCCTTGATCCCGTTGGCGGGACGCAAAGCCGTTTCTCGTTCAGCAGGAAATTGAAAAGCGGCTGCACTTCTGTGCCTTCGATGTAGACCAATGATTCGGGACGATGATCCATGAGTTTTTCTTGTTGGCTGCAATGATGAAAACAATTTTTGAACCTGAAGCACTCAATGGCAAGATTAAACACGCGTTCTTTCAGCAAACTCTTTCAACCCTTTTTGGTTCATTTTTACTGTACTTTTATGTAAATATATATTCAGTGTTATTTCACACTAAATATATTACTATTATACCCAGGTCAAACCGAATGGTCTATAATCTTGGGGAATAAGTTCTAGGGACCTAAACAAGCAGAAAACGTTTTATAGGGTTGGAAACGCTCGCTTCTGTAGTCACGATGATTTGAGGTTTGCCTGTAATAGCTGGGAAAAGTATCACGTCAAATTACTTATTCCCATTGCAAGCCAACGCCGAACCATCGTAATTCCAGAAATAAGCGTTTCCTACCCCAGGTTCATAAGACATTTTCTGCTTGTTTTGGTTCCTAGAACTTATTCCGAAAGTTTGTAGCCCATCCAAATTCACCCTGTATATCACAATGATATATAGGACATTCTTTTACATTTTTCCATGGACAATATAACATGCATTTGCAAGCTAAAAAAAAAACACAGGTTTCCACATTTGCAAGAAATATCACGTACCTAGCCCTGTTCGCAGTAGGAGCCAATATGTGTTCCACACCAGCGTTTGCAATCCACGCTTCTACATCATCGTCCTCATCATCTCCGCCACCACCACCATCATCATCAGCTTCTAAATCGTCGAGACATTTAGTCGTCTCCACGCCACTGGAACTTATGAAAAATACGAGAGAAATGTCACAAGAATTTCTAAACGACTCGTTGGGCAACGGATTGTAACGAGCATTATATACCAAGTATCACTGGACGAAGACGATGCCCTCGAATCTTCAGAACCGTTCAACGACGATGGTTTTTGTAGCGGCAGAGAAAATTCGATCCCTGTAAAAAAAAGTGAAAATTTGGCGAGATCTTCACATCGTTCCCTTTTTGAAAAACGAATTGTACCATGTTGTTTCGTAGTTTTACCTTGGTCCTTCAGAGCTTTTCGTAAACTTCGGGTGGTGGGCGTGATCATGGCGTGGGCTTCGGAGATCCCGACCATTCCGGCTGCGCGGAACAAGATCGTGAACTCCTGAGCGCAGAGATAGAAATACGGACATTGCCGCGAGCGTAGCAGCTGGAACAAGGAGCATAAACTGCTGCGCCTGTGGGGAAAATAAAGGGATTATCAGGAAAAGTAAACGATTTGCGATTCTAGCAGCTTTGAAAACTAATGCGAAGTTGTTTTTGTTTATTACCAGTCGGCAAAGAGAGCATCTTGAAATTCGACGTTGGCTGCGAGCGGATTGGACGCCGACCATTTGTTCTGAACAGGGAAGAGTTTCAGCCACGGTAGGGATGGGTGTTGCCACACTAAGCAACGCTGGTGAAGTTCGGCGCTGGCACTGGTATCCAACTCGCCTTTGAACGAATGAAGGCAACGGACGAAACTTGTCGTTCCCGACGCTTCCTGCGTCGTCTTCCTGGTCCCCGTGTTCCACGGGAAAGGAGCCGGCGAAAAAAGGCGTAAACGAGTCTTCAGGGACCAATCCACTGGTAACTGAGTTTCCCATTTGACTTCTTCCTCCACCTGAGTAAATAAATCGCGCGTTAGTTGTGCAAGGGCGTTTTAAGTTTTCAATAATAATCTGTTACAAAGGTGTCACGAAGAAATCCGTACCGGTACTTTGATTTGCGACGACTGTGATGATGACAATTTAAGCAAAAATCTGCGATGAGGGTTGTTTGGGATGGAAAGTGTTGGAATCTAAGTTGAAAAATTGTACACTTGTTAGTACGACAAGATCATCGGACACAAGAATTGTGGTTTTAAATTTCAAGTTTGATATCATCGACTCCGTACGATTTGCTGTTTGTTCAGTAGTTGGAACAATGTCACATCGGACGACAATTCAGATTCTGTTTCTAAATTTTTGTTGAGGGCTGGTAACTTCCTAGACAACAAAAATCAACAAATAATTGGTTATACACTGTTTTTGAAGATCACTTTCTCAAAAAAGGTCAAAACTGTGGAAATAGTTCAAGTTGCGACGATCATGGCTACCTACGTTCACGCTGGACGCTTTTTTGCTAAAACTGCTCAAAAGTCCAAATATAGTTATTGGACTTAGCCGAATCATGTGTCATTTGCAGTTTTATATTGTAATTGAAGGGCTCGCTCCAGGCAAGTTGGCGATAAGCTACCTTTTTAAGGTCCGTCGCACAAGTTTGTTCATACACATTTTTTTTTAGGTTAACAACCACACGTGTAAAGCATGCGCGATTTTAAATGTGTATCTATTTGTCCCCTTGGACAAGAAAGAATAACCATTTCATGTGTCAAGATGTCCTTACCACACCTGTAAACACCTTGTAATCTATAAAGAATCACCACCTTGTTGTTCAGTAGCCGATGGAGTTTTCATCAGAAAAAGTAGAACCGTGTGCCTTATCACTATCTTGCCCTTCAATCATACTATTTCATAAACAGTTCCCAATGTACGAAATCTCCTTTGCATCCTGAATCGTGTATAATTAACTTGTAGGCCTAGGACCAGGGCCGTTACCAGAGTTACGACCCCGGGGTCAGGGTACCAGTGGTCTGGGTCCCCGTCCAAAACGTTGGTGGCTACAGGCCTACCTAAGGTTTCCTGTACACTTCACACTGTGTACACTTACATACATATACAACATATATAATACAATAATACTTAGTTTATAGCTCAAAAGAAAACATGGGTTGATAGTTCACCTAAAAGGGTTGTTAATCTTTTGCTCCGTGTCGTTTTTGTTGTTGTTGTCATTGGATGTGGTGCGGTTGTAAACGTTTTGCTTGTCGATTCGAGCTTGCAGGGCTTTCTTCCTTTGCCTGAATCTTTTCAAAGCTTCAGCAGGAGTTACCCACGTTGACGGATAGCCAGTCGATTCCATGGGATAGATTGATATCCTCCTCGTTTGGATTCAAACCACAGGACCCAGGTCTTCGAATTAGGTACAATGAATGAAGTTGTACTAAATCAGCCTACCCATAAGGTAGGTAGGCTAATTTGCTGATTTGAACTTGTAAAAATCGGGTTCACCTTTGTTTCATCAAATTAATGACAGCATCGTCTTGCTATCAACAAACAGTAGTTAAAAGATAACCAAAGAAACGTGTATAAGATAGGCTCCTTGCTAACTAACGCTGAGACAACACTTTACAATTACAACCTGTTATGGCAAGGAAGATAACGTAACGTTTGTTGTTTTAAATTTTGGATGCATTCACTTTGAACGTTTTTAGCGCTTATTGCGCGAAAACCGTCCTAAGATAGTCGACAACGAGTAATGGGATCATGTAAGTTACAAGAGTTATCGACTATATTTGGATGGTTTATGCGCCAAAAGCGTCCAAAATGAACGCGGCCTGTATCGATCTTTCAGATACTTATGATCGATAGTTTTGGAATAACCGCATGTGTAAAATATCGATTTGTTTGATAATGGCGTGGGGCGTGTGTTTCAAAGTCTCTAATAAACAAGCAAGGGACTATAAACGTTATTTGAAATGTGTTTATCGTAGGTAGGTGAATATTTTGATATCCACGTTTCATTTTGGATTTTGTTTCCTACAATTATCGATATATCGTTCAATAGTTATGTATTTGTGTAAACCAAAGACCCCCAATATATTGAGGGTTATTGAGGGTCTTTTGTGTAAACTGTCGATCTTGAAATCCTAATGGCGCTACGTTTAAATCGTAGATTTATGGACTGCGAACATGAAATCTTCCATAGCTGGGCACAAGTCCGTTAATCCGTTAATCGTTAATTAACAAAGTTAAAAAATTGATTAACGTTTTAACCTTTAAGTTAACTTGAAAAAACGTTAACGGACTCATTAACATTCCGTTACATTTTCCGCTAATTCAAGTCCGTTAACTCAAATACGTAGCTTTATCGATTGAATCAATGCCAGCAACTCTACACCCTACAGATGCATACTTTGTTGTTGTTGAATTCGGGTTGTACACTTAATGAGTCATTTCGTTATACAAACATGATTTGAACAACGCTTAGCTTAAGTTTCTGTGACCAACAATCACTATTACGAATAACACGTGCGATTGCGAGGATAACCACGTAGATAGAGGAATGAGGAATAAAGCATTTACAATTTTTTATATACTGTACCAAAGATTTTATCTTTTGATACACCAGTCATATAGAACTTTATACTTGTTGATATTTAATATTTACAATTATTATTTTCGGTTTTAATTTATTATCATTGTTTTTAGTAAAATCAGAACTATATGTATACACAACCGAATCTTAATTTGAAGAAAACTATGACAATAACAACGTTTGTTCATACGCATTAACTAATGTTTTCACACATTCTTTCTTAACTTCACTTTATGTATGAGTACTACAATGGTTGGATGGACGACAAAATCTTGGAAAAACCACCGCCAACAGCACCCTCAACAATGTACCATATATCATACATACTGTTTAAAAAACCAAAACTCAATGCCAAAAAAAAAATAAATCAATTCCAAATGTTTTCATCATCCAAGCAAAGCAAACTTTCCCCTTTTAACAAACATGTCCAAAAATTAACGGATTAACGGATTTGTTAACTTCCGATACAATGTTAACGAATTAACGGATTAATGGTTAACAAAGTTAACTTTTGGGTTAACGGATTGACAATTAACGAAGTTAACTTTCTCGTTAACTGTGCCCAGCTATGGTTGACACCATGGGGACGACACCATGATTTATCGCACTGAGTGACACCAACCCTAGTGGTGCCACTGACTTCGATACTAAAAACCGAGAAATTTTTTGTACTCAACAAATTTTCATCCTTGTTTAACAGTCTGAACTTTGACTAAAATTTTATGCCAAACACATACGTTTGTTTATAGTAAGTGTTTGTCTAAACAAATCTCCTACAAAACATAAAGTACTAAATAGAAGCCCTAAATTTACACTTTGGTTCAGTGAAGTTTGCGCGTGTATAGTGTTGTTCTATTTTAAATGTGTTAAAACTCCAACATCCAATTATCATTGCCGAATAATCAGATCGATAAGATCAACGGTGGAAACTGTAACAGTCAATTAATGGCAAAAGTACAGACGAGCTGGTTAATTGAAGATCAAGAAGCCCTCCCATCTTCATCAAACTAAGTGCACGCATGGTTAGCCCATTATTCGACTTAATTCCAACATAATGAGATAACGATCGAACAAAACGAGTTTCCAAGTTTAGGAAATAATAAAAAGTAAAAAGAATTAAGGTATCTACTAGCATTATTTTTATCACTAACCAAAACCATTCCCCACTATGAACTCTCGACATTCGCGAGTAAATTTACCAGCTCACTTATTCGCGGTAAGTCAATTGTAAAGCCCTCACATATTCGTGATCTTATATACCGGTATATATTTGTTCTTACATTGAGTTTCTTCTTCCCCTTAAGCCAATCATTTGAGTACTTTTCCTTTAATGGAGAAGCCGCTTGTGGCACTGGTAGTTAGACACGAGTTGTTATTTTTAACACAACCCCAATAGATTACTGTATTAAATTAGGTATTTTGCTGAATCGTATTACCCTGCTATGGTTACTTATTTGATTTTTCTTGCAATCTTAAGGGGTGCTTATTAATCTTAAGGGATGCTTATTAATTTTACTAAATTAATAAGCATTGTGAAATGTAATACTATAAAGGAGCTTTATCAAATCGTTTATTCAAATATCTATACAAAAAACACAAAAAGAAACATCACATAAAATTTTAAAAAACTGGGTTCAAATATAATCAAAATATTAATAAAAATAAAACAAATTTAAAAAATGTCATACTATATTATTCAACCCATGTGAAGATAATATCTTATGTAAATTATATTATGCTAAACAAATGTAATTTTTTGAAGTTTTGTAGTTTAATTGTACTTTTTACTTAAACTGCTTTTTAATAATTGTAATTTGCCTAAATTGCTTTTGTGTTCAATACACATACAAGCAATATTTTTTTAAATTACAAAAAAAAATTAAACAAGACCTATCGAGTGCAGTATCGTCTGCTATGTTTACAAAATGACAACCGTGTGGCATGCTGGGATTCCATTCTATGGGAACTCAGCATGTACAAAGCGCAAAACAACCCATCGTGTAAACCCACAACCCATGAAAAGTATTCGCGTTTCATAACCTTCACGCATTATGACGTCACAGAACTCTTGGAAACCGTTCCACAAAAAAACCCTTCACAACCATTCGTGTAATACCCAGGGCCGGATTTTGTAGTTTTCCGCCTATAGGCCCACACTGAATGCCACCATCCCCCTCACCTTGTCCAAATTCAATGTATCAATGAAAAATACAAAATTAAAAGTTTTGTGTAAGTACAAAGAATATTTAACCAATTTTGCGGGTATTTTTCAAAGTTGATATTTGTACATCTAGATGTATAATTTTAATGTTGTATGCCATCCCTGCCGCCCCTAAAATATTGCCGACCTAGAACCAGGCCTAATGGGAAATCCGGCCCTGCATGTGATACTATGATCTTAGCCAAATGGCCGAGAAGTGAACACGTGACTCTTTGATCTTAGCCAAAT
Source organism: Cryptops parisi (assembly GCA_034695005.1). Taxonomy (NCBI): domain Eukaryota; kingdom Metazoa; phylum Arthropoda; class Chilopoda; order Scolopendromorpha; family Cryptopidae; genus Cryptops; species Cryptops parisi. The sequence goes on along the minus strand of JAQIWH010001118.1, from coordinate 219 downwards.
TTTTGTTTTTTACTTTGTGTGTTTCCTGTTTTGTAACCATCGAACCTTCATGGTTAGCTTTTTATTAAAATAAAAAATAAAATAAAAATAAAATGGCCAAAAAGTAAGCACATGTTGCTATGATATTACCAAATGGCCGAAAAGTAAACATGTGACGTTTTAATCTTAGCCAAATGTCTGAAAAGTAAACACGTGACTCTTTGATCTTAGCCAAATGGC
>JAQIWH010001117.1:0-35445 GCA_034695005.1 Cryptops parisi | reverse complement strand
TTTATCTATACCAGCGGCCTTCTTAAAGCTGTTGAATAAGCGTAGTCGATTAAATATAATCCAACATGGAGGTCGTTGTTTACTTTTCGCCAAAAAATTAGGTCTCCTCCTTCCCGATTGTTGATTAGCTTGCATCGAACATGTGATCATCTGCAGCGATTATGTCATAATTGCAGCGATGATGTCATAATTTGCAGCGAACATGTGATCTGCTGCAGCGTTTACGTCATAGATTGAAGGCGTTTTACAGCGTTTGTCATAAAATCATCGATTTTAAGCATCTCTGATTGGATGTTGGAATTTAGTGCACGAACGCTGCGAAGCTTGGAAATACGGCTTGCTAAAGTTGCACATTCAAACTATTAACAGATTCTAATTTCTGTAGCTAGACAGTTTGTGAAACAGTTCAAACATTCTAATGTTAAAAATTCTATCTAAAACAAAACCAATAAATTCATTTACCTGTCAATGAAGATGACTCGCTTGAAGGGAAACATGGAATCCAAAGTTAAATGTTCTAACAAACCACACGTATCGTCATTCGTCCATTCCGATGCACCACTACTGTCACAGTCTGCCATAAATTCACTATCTTTACATAAACCAGAGTAGAGCGCACCGTTGCTACCACCCTGCCGAACAATACCCGAACAGCTCGGTTCCGTCGTTTTCCCATTTAAAAGGTTTTCTCCACACTGATCATCATTGCTCTCAGAGTTAACCTTGTCAATGCTGTCACAGATAGCTTGCAACTGTTGATCTCTGATGTCCTCTAAAGTTATTGACTTTGAACCAGGAAAAACCAAAAGCACCTAAAATTGTAAAAATCTTGTAATTAGATTATATGTGTGTGCAAAGTGAACTTTATTTTGCAATTAAAACCTAAGCCTGAATACATTATCATATGCAAAATAACACAAAAAAGTCACTGCAATGTTTCGCTTTAATTTTACAATAGTTTAACTAGATACCGTATGGTTCTGGTGTTTTGAAGCTACGACTGAATTGTGGTACAAACTGGTAATCGATAAATTAATGTGATGTACAGGGTGTTCCTGAAAGGTCTAGTCAAATTTTATCCACATTTCCTACATGTCAAAACAAAGCAAAAAAAGCCCATATAAACATGGGTCTAAAAATGCAGACTTACTTATGAATGAGACCAAATGGCCTATGCATTTACATGACTACACCCTGTGTTATCTTGGAAGGGAAGCATTTCCATACCCATGTTTATGAGTACGGAAAAGTACCCCATGGACCTTTTTGCCTTGTTTTGATATGTAGCATCTGTGGTTAATATTTGATTACACTTTTCAGGAACACCTCGTATAATTACAAGTTACCTTGCTTTTGTCTCGATACGTTGGAAAATTCGGATAGGTGTAAATATTGACTTGTTGCGGTGCTAATATAGCTGCATGAGTGGCGGTACTTTTTCCATCGACTTCTCTCGGATGTTTGATGATGTCCACATAAAAAGGAAGCTAATCGATCAAACAAAAACTCTTAAGTTGTGATTCCTTTGCAAATGAGCTTTGTATTAGGAAAAATATTTACACATATCCACCTGAACGTAAGGTAGTCTATCCCTGACCGTCTCCATCGGAATGTAGCAAGTGTAACAGAAATACTTGCGAGATTTTTTACACCTGACACATGGGGTACGCCTTTTGATCTCATCCAGGAAATCGTTGGGACTGATCTGCAAACCAAGAAACTTGTCATCTTCCACAAGTCGGACTTCGTTGACGATGTTCATCCTCCTATGATAAAATAAGCTTAATGTTAATTGTATACACCAACAAGTGTTTCTATCACTCAGAAACTAATTTCTTTTGAAATACTGTAAATGTTATAACAACAACATTCACTAACTATAAAAACACAATATTTTGCCCTTTTAAATGTATACTAAGAAATAAGATATTCTAAAAAAATTTTTTGATTTTTTAACTCATCTTAAAACTTGGCCCAGCAGCTAGGCCTATCACCAAACAAAAAATGCGCATCATATAAACCAAGTTCGGAAGATAACATTAGTGATTGACGGTTTAATCGTTAACCGTCATCATAACCATTTATTTTATCACTCTATTAACTATTAAGTTTTATGTTGGCCCACAAAACTACTTTAACGGACAACGGATGTTTAATTGCTCAAAGTGAACTTAGAACCAGCATCTATATTTAGATGCTAGAATAGTGGTATACTGATAGTAATATTAATAATAATAATAATTAAAATATGATAATTACTAACCACCTAGTTTAACACACTAAATCACCGCTTGTTTTTATAACCTTTGTTTGTAAGAACTCATGGAATGATCGTTTTAATTGGTTTGGCTATTTGGATATTTCGAGAGTCTCATGTTTATGTTTGGTATGGTGATGCTATTTTGTCGGTGCTCTTCTCGGAATGTTGAATAATCTCTTGTTTACTTGTGATACAGCAATAAACTGTTATTCCAACTACACACACAATGTACGATTTATCTATTACAATTTGCCAAGCAAAGCTATGATACACCAATCCTTAAAAAAAACGAGGAGTCATATTTACCACATAAAGTTAACAAACGTTTGGTTTTGTAGGTTTTACACGTCATCGTTGATTATAATATGGTTGGACCTGAGTTCATGTTATTTTATTTTTATTCATAATTTGCATAAAATTGAAAAAAAAATGTAAAGTGAATTTTTCATTAATGTTAATTTAAAGCAAATACACTTCTGCTTTAGTAACTTTTGACAACTTATTTTAAGTGATTTTTTTAAAAAGTGATAATTAGCTATATTTAATTATGTAAGGAATGGTTCTTTTGTATGCACTGTAAAACACTTACTCTTTTGTTGTATGTAAATAAACATGACAAATGTAATATACATATATACAAATTATCAGTGGAGTACATAAGCTACATACGCCTACAGTATTTACATAAATAAGTTAATTAGTAATGTATACAAATGTACTACTTGTAAGTTAATTAGAAAATGAGGTTATCTAGTTCATCGAAAATGAATTAACAACAAAAATAATCCATACATATAATATATATGGTATGCCCATGATATAGCATGTTTTAGAATACATTAGTAGCCTACTTTTGATACATCAATACTTGTGACAACCAATTTATAACACCCTCAACTCATTGCCATTGCAATGAATGATGACTATGTTGTCCTCTGCTGAGTAGTTGACACGCGTTTCGGAAAGCAATTTTTATATGTATACAATACAGTAAATAAAAAGCAAGTGCAAGTTACTAAACTAGTGTTAAGGCATTCTAAACAAAATCGACGCTTTTTCATTGTAATACCTGGAAACCGTGAATGATCCTGAAATTTAACCCGCTTTTCGTCGAATACTGGTCAAGGAAAAGGAAGGAAAAAAAAAGTTTCGAAAAAAAACGAGAAGTGATTCGTCGGCGCCATGTTGTTCTTGACGTCACTTCCCGTAGCCGCCGTAGTAGTATAGAAGTGGCGTTCGATGATGATGGCAGATGGCTGATGTCAATAGTCTAGTTTCCTCTCTAGGATTTGCCCGCATTGTCGTTTAAGATGCCTGTCAAGGTAAAAAAAAAACCCTATCAGCTTGTATCTTTCTCTACACTCGTTTCGTATGAGTTTACCTTTGTCATTTCCCCTTTCCATGTTAAGTCGAGTATACAATACGAGTAGATAAACGGTATTTATTTTTGACGCTTTAGTACATGTCGTTTAATAAGCCTGTATCGTCAGAGGAGGGGCTTAGAAAAAGAACCGATTGATTGTTTACTCGACGACGAAGATAGATTTTTATTTTTTTTTATCGTTACCGTTGCTATCAATGTTGATTCTAAAACCAAAAAGGTGACGTGGGAGCAAAAGTGTGAATTATATTATTTTTAAAAAATTTTGCAAGACGATATGCTGTTAACCTCATTTTTGTGAGAGACGATGCAGGTTGTTTCTATATTCCTGTATAAGGAAGTCCATGGAATGCTACCCCGTATACGTCATATGGCATATTGGATCTGCAGCAGTGAGTGTTGCGTCGATCACCCTTATTTTCAATTAAAAGCACTGTAGTAGAAGAATGCAACAACACGAACAACAACAACAACCAACACGCAACAAGGATTTGACGTAAAACACCCTGTAGTTGTTGCCTTGAAAATGCTTTACGAGTAAACGTTGAGTCGTTAACGTAGCGATTTGAAGTATACGAGCCTGACAATTGACAACGCTACAACGTTTGATCGAAAGCCTTCAAAAATTAAAGCAAGTAAAAGCAACATGCAGATTGCGAGTAGATATACACGTATCTCGTGAGATTGCTAAGCAGATAATACATGCTACCATGAATAACATGTATTACCCGCAGCTGTTTTTGGAAAAGTAGTCATAACAAATGGACTAACTTTAAATCTTTGACGTCAACATTTTTGACACACATTAAACCAGAGTCCCCTGTAATTTAAATAACAGCGAAATGTACAGAACACAAAAGTGTTACAAACAACTACTCAATGTTGACTCATTGATGTACACAGTGGAATCCGGTGGTTATAATCACGGATAATGTTATCAATCGGCTATTGGTATTATCAGTTGGTCCCAAGTCACTGTTTAATGTTTTATATCCATTGTTTAACGTTATCAAAAAAGCACTATATCCAAAGTGATCACAATAACCAGATTCCAGTGTACTTATTTCATTTGAAATGAACTTAGCATTGACATTTGATAGATAGCTTGCTATCCTTTTAAAAATGTAAAACGAACAGATTTTTGACAGTCTGAATGTATTACAAATAGCTTTTTGTCACGTCGACGTATTCTTAACAAGAAACTATACAACTCTGAATATTTATTGTTAAACATTAATGTCACTACTGAGTTATTAATTGGTTCACCCAGCTGCTTCTCATGTTTTGCGTAGGTACAAAATTCGATGAACGAATGGTACTATGGTTAGGATTACCCTAAATATTACAGTACCAACTTAACCTGGTGGTGGTGGTGGTAGGAGTAGTGGCTGTTGGTGACCACAACAAACTATCCAAGGAAGTAAACAAAAATACGAATCGTTGAGAAGATATTTTTATACCTAAGAAGCCATTGAAAAATGGGCAGTGTTAATGAACAGAATACTTTAGCTGACACTGACATGAAAGACCACAACTGGTTTTCAAAAACAAATATAATTATCTTTTAAATTGTATTGCGATTTATATTTTTGTGTATAGACTAGTGACAAAAACATTGTTCGAAAATAGTGTAGATACTATTATTTATGGAGATCTTCATAACGAGGACAACACTGAGACAATGGACATGTTGTGAACACACAAGGTAAATAAATAGAACCTTCTATTTACCTTGGTGAACAAACATGTTCTGAATTTCCATTTTAAAAAAAAAAGTTACAAAATAATGACATTTAATGTGACAAAAAATTGATAATGTTTTAAAATAGTGTCTCCATAACATTAAAGCAATACTGAGATAATAGTCATGTGTGTCTTATGTTAGTTGGTTGGGAACAGGTTCAATTTCATTAAAAAAAGATTGAAAAAAAACAATGACACTTAGATAATGTGTTAACGTTTTGTTATGTGTGTGTGTTAGGTTGTCATTGTTTATATGGGTGTGTGCTGCTGCAATAATTTACTGAACGTTTGTTTACTGATTTCAACATTTTTTTTGTCAACTAGCTAATCATAGCTGTCAGTGTTTACAGTTGTGAATTGACAGTGATGGAGCTGGAGGAATGTGCCACCACCGGTATGGGTTGTGTGCGAATGTATAATTAGATGAAAATTATATATTTCAAGATGAACTGTACAACAGAGGTGAATCTGTGCGTTAAAACAAAGTGAAATGGAGGAAAATTGTATATAAAGTAGGCCTACGTTCTTAATGACCCAATATCATGTCAACAAAAGTTGATATTTATCATGGTAACGTTTTAGTGTTTCGACAGAATATCTTCAAGGTAAATAATAATAATAGTCGCGATTGCAAAATGTTTGTGCATTTCGATTGGTGTTTTGGTTGAATGAAATCAATAGTCTGACAACTCCACCGGTCCGAGTAATATTCCGGTCCGAGTAATATTCAAGTACCGTATACTATTAGCACTTGTTATTTTTTTTTTCATTAGTATTTTCTGATAAAAACGTTTCCAGAAGAATTAATGAACGCTGATACAAAATTCACTCCAGGAAATAGGATTCGGAGAACTCCTTGTTTGCACGAGTGCGTTTTCATATTTTTTTTAACTTGTGTGCAGAGCCGTTTTAATTGCAGTATGGATCTACAGGGTTGGCTAACCAATCCGAAAAATCGATGATTACGGTATTTCACTTTTAACGTTTTGCATCCTGTCAAGAGAGAAGTGTTGAGTAATTTAACGGCGAAATCTTGACGAGTTTTTTCCTACTGGCAAGATGAGAACTAATGAGGGAAAAAAATTTATATAAGCGAAGAAAAAAAAAATGTTGTTATCATTTGCAAGAGCGAGGTCAGATCTAAACTTGCTACTGCTGTGTGCAGTTTGTGTAATAAACAGTAAAAGCCTTCACGTGCCTGTTGCCACTACTACATAACACTTGGATAAACTATGCCAAAAATTGATGTTCAAGGAACAAGCTTTCTATTCTGATGTCGGCTTTGCAGATGGCTTATAAATGGAACTTGTAAGTGTCCGAGGCGGCTTTGCAAATGTGTGAGTTTGAAATTAAGCAGAAAATTGTGAGTCATATGCTACAGAATTAATGCAGTCGTGTGGTTTAAGTAAATAACATTGAAGGTGCCATAGCCCCGTAGGTGATGAAAATTCCAGTGTAAACGGAAAGCAAAGCAGCTTTTCGTTGGATGCAAACGAGTTTTAACCAAAGTAATTATAATGAATACTAGTTAAAACTGATATGCAGAGATTAAACTACCGTATCTATATATAGCCTACTTATGCAAAATTCGATATCATGTAGAATTACCATATACTGTACAAACTCGGGTAAAATTCGATATGTAAGAAGTTGTTCAACGAATTTTCGACTAAAAACTTGGTATATTTTTTTTCTCGTATATCATGCATGTAAAACTCGACGAATCCTTTTCTTGTAATCGTAAGCAGGGCCGAGCAGAGGGTAGGCCAGTGATGCCTTCTGGCATGGGCCTACAATTTTAGAGGGGCCTACTTTTGATGGCCAGGAAGTGACATGATGTGATGATTCGAATGACGTATAATGTCACACTTGAAAATGACAGAAGTGAAAAACTAGGTAAACGTGGTACAACTGAAATATACATTTTAAATAAACAAAATTAACGTTTTTTTCAAGAATTATATTAAATTAAATTAAACTAAATGTTTAACTTAACAAGTCGTTCTTTGGGTCAACATTGGTGATTAAATTATCATACATCAATCCACATTTACAGTTTTTTTTAAAACCGCTGATATGAGTGGTCTGAAACACCCTGTATATGCATACATTTCAATAATATCGCTTGTCATCCAATGTTACTATTTTCATGAAAATAATACTTCATGTACAGTACATGTCATTAAATCACATATTTAGCACTGATTACAAATACTTAAATGAGCTGTTTGGAATGGGGGCCTATATTTTTCATCTGGCATGGGCCTATTACCAGCTCTGCACGGCCCTGATCGTAAGGTATAGTACTTTAGGTGAGGTATTGTATTTCATATACGTAGCATTCACGTAGATAGTAATGCAATATCGCACAAGTACTGTTCTACAGTTAAGGTTTGGAACTTTTTCCAACATCTTGTATAAACGACACCTTCTTTTTTAATGAATTTGTTAATTTTTATGGTATATAGTCTATATGTTTTACAATAAAAACTCGAATTTGGGGAAAACCCGAATTCACTAGGACTAGTCAAAACTCAATTGACCTTTACCACGAAGAAATAATGTTGCCAAACGCTGTAATTGAACCCATGGTCTAAAATCGGTCTAGGAATGGTCAGTGAAATATAGTTTTTGACTAGTCAATACCACATTTTTGACTGAATTCGGATTTTTACTGTAACACGTCAATTGGGTTTCTGCTGATTAAATTTTGGACTCAAATTAAAACATTAAACATAAAGGATTTTCAGTCCTCCTAAAGTAGTATCCACGTAATAGTCGATCTCATAAATTTAACCAAGTTAAGATAAAGTTATCTTAAAAAATTTGACTTTTACACGAGTGTATACAGTAATATTTTAAAGATAAACTGAAATTATGTAAATGTATTTTGTTCTGTTAAAAATATAGTTTTGATAATATTAATTATGATAAACATTTTGTTGATAATATTAATTATGGTGAATATTTTCTTGATAATATTAATCATGATAAATATTTTCTTGATAATATCAATTATGATTAATATTTTTTTGGTGCAATCAACAAACTAAATATTGTAAACTACATCAGCATAAAATGAGACTATAAATTTGCTAATGTTCAATCCTGCGAACGCCAGCTGCAGGATGATAGTTATTAGTATTTAACCGAATGAGCCTGGAATTGACCAGAATTCAATCGATTGATCGACTTTTTTTATGTTGCACACGAGCTTACAGATAATTTTGTATCCATCTTGAATGAACTTGAACATTTGCAAGAATCCTTAGTTTCAAGTTGTATGTCAGAAGAGAATCCTGAGTCAAGGTTTCATTCCAACCTCTTCAACAGTTAATTTAGGATCTGTTTTTGAATTGTTTACCACGTCCAGCAAAGGAGATAGGATCGCAATTTCTTGGGATTTTAGACTAGGAACATTTGGTGGATGCCAATGTATGAGATAGATGCATTGAAACACAAGTTATCATGTAGTGGTAGGAAACAACTATTTTTGGGAGGAATTCATTTTGAAAATGATTCATAGAATGTGTCACTGTGGTGATTGCTTGTGAAGCTCTGCCAATTGAGGAGAAATAGTCGATTCGATTGTGATTCGATCATGATAACGGCATCTTTTTGAACTGCAGGGAAAATGTCTCTGTGAATGAACTTCCTCGCAATACAGCAATGAACATTTGTGCCAATAAACATGTAATAGTAGTAGATTGATAATTATTGGCGATAGCAATGAATTGAATGAAAGCAAAGTTCATTTGTGAGGCAGTTGCCAATGCAATCCGTACAGTATATGAATAATTCAAAGGAAGGTATTCATTAACCAAGCAGCACTGTTGATGGGATTCGTTACCCTCTCTATCAACATCGCTTTTGACGATTTTTCACGTGTTTGTGTTAATGCCTAGCTGGAATGCCATGCCTAATTGCTGTTTTAAAGCTGATGATCAAGGTGCTTTACATGTAAAGTTGGAAAATCAAGTTGTTGATGGTGTTTAGCCATGGACTGTCATGTAGCACTCCCAGCTATAGCTGTTTGTAATTTGACATTAGAAGGCGTGGAATTTCATGCTTGCCTTAATCCAGTTTCTCTACATTAGAGATGAGAAACAATAGAGAGATAAAATTTGTGATTGAGAACAGAATTTGGATATTAGTGTCAACAACAACAACCTGAAAATTTTATAGCTTCTGTATTGTTTCAAGTGTAGTTGAATCTGGCTATTATAATCATGGATGTTATCAATCGGCTATTGTTATAATTATCAACCGATCCCAAGACACTGTTTAATGTTTTATTTCTATCGTTTAATGTGATCAGCTGGCTATTGTTATCAAAAAGTGATCTGGTTCAAAAGTGATCGCAACAAACGGATTCCACTGTTTATTGAAGCAATATAGACAGGGACACACACCACAAAATATTAAGATTTGATGACTTGTTGATTAATTACTGTTTATGAAAATCTTCAATATTCATTTTGTAATGTGTTTTATTTTCTTTATTTTTAGGTACCAACACTTAGGATTTTTAGTTTACCATCTCTAGACATAGTGTTGAGATTGGATCCGTTTCCAGATATGGCCCATGGTATGTAGTCTCTTTTAAAGAAATTTGGCACTTCATTTTTTTAATGAAATTTTTAAAAGTTTGCTTAATAGTATTGAAAAAGGTTCCAGGCAACATAGTGCTAAACCACACTTTTCAAATTGTTCAGGAGAGCTATTTTTCTAATGAAAAACACCATAAAATTCCATACTGAGCAACAAGGTGATTCTCTATGTCTATACTATGCTGCCATTTTCAGGAAAATTCAGGAAGTACTAAAGTAATTAGCTACAAACAGTACTGAGCACAGTTGAATGTAAAAATTGTCCTTTATGGGAAAAGTTTAGTTTTTTATCACTATGTTGCCTTTCAAACCCTTGAAATATCGAATTGTGATGAAGCTTTCAAATAATATGAACTTTTCAGTATGAGTTACAACCCAAATCTAAACCTCCGCAAATCCAAATAACACAAACTAAAAGTTAAAATTTAAACCCTGCACCCTGAATAGCACTATCAAAACTGAATAAAAGAAGAGATTTTTACAAATAACTTCTACTTTACTGACTGAGTGCAATGTTGATGAAAAACCCCATTGTGCCCAGTCAGTCAGTCAGTAAGGTAGAAGTTATTTGTAAAAATATCTTCTTTTATTCAGTTTTAATAAACTAAAATCATGTAACGAAAGTTCCCGTGAAATGACAAAATATTAAAATCACACAATACCGATATTTTTTTCAGTACGATCATCTAAGAGGATTTCGAGCATTACATACAGTATGGATAAGGAACTAGCTCTCATATGTTGAGAGCTTGCTTAAACTATATCATAATGGTCTCTAATGTGCTATTTGTGTAGCTTACAACGTTGTCACTATTTATTTGCTTTCCTGAATAAGCAAAGCCACTAGTGTTTATTAACACAGAGTTATTAAATACCAGCATTGTTTTTTTAAGTCTGGAGTTTCATTTTCCCAGATTTAAAATTTATTCAGCTCAGCTGTTCATAGATATTGCTGAAAGACTTGTAGATTTTAAAATGCTATGTTAAGGAGGACAAATGTAATGTAATGTTTGGTTTTGGTTTTGGTTTTAAATTACTTATTCTTAATTTTTTTTTTGGATTAGATATGATATGTTTCATAGAATTTATAAACTCAGTTTTTTGTTTTTAAAAGTCGCAATGATGTTTTTGTTTGAGTCCTGATAAAGCGTGATTTTTTTTGTAAATGGTGTTTGGTAGGTTGAATACTGCGCAGTAACAGCTTAGTGAAGTAAACATATTGCTTAGTCAACACTGGTGCAAACACCTCTAAATTATTCATTAGTCTTAGGAGACTTACAAATTAGCCAACAACAAAAAAAAAGGTAGACAAACGGTTATTATATGCACTTAAATTCATAAAGATTTGAGAGTTAACATGTTCTAAATATATCATTTTGAGAACACTTTGTCTAAATATGGAATTTATTTATGACTTTATTGAAAAAAAAATTGTTCTTCAAATTTTCACATTATTCATGATAATTGTTAGAAAACTATTCATAATAATTAGTAGAGAATTGTTTATTTCCTTAATGTCAGAAATCCCTTTAAGTATCATTATCCTCAATAGGTTGATGATGATTGATGAGTCTTTTATTTTTATTTTCAAACGTTTCAGTCCATTACAATAATGAAAAAGGATTAAAGACAAAACATAAAAATTTGTTTTGTCTTGAAAATAATTTTCCTCAGTCTTTGCAATACGACACATTGCACACGAAAAAATCTTGGGTTTAAAAAATAATGGCATTTTGATACATTTCGACTCTTGGCGATATGAAAGCAATGTCAAATAAGCTTGATTATTTCAAACCACAGCCATTTTATTTGACTTTTTAAGCATGTCCACAATATTGTTAGACATCTCCAACAATGGATTAATGTAGGTATTTTCGCGAATATAAGATGTGTCTTATAGGCTACAAGATTTTACACAAGTCGCTCCCTAGCTGGGTCTTATATTCTTAAACACCTTATATAAATTACTAGTAAATAACCCGTCAAAAATGACGAGGAAAGTTATTTATTCATTTAGCTCATATTGCTGCGCGATATTCGTTAGTTAATATTATTTATTTTTATTTCGGAATTTTCACACACGGTGGCGTTGGTGAGGAAACACGCTTGTAAAAAAATTCTTTACTGGAAGCAAGATTGTTATAAAGTGCACTGTTTTGTTTCCAGTTATGTTTCTATAGAAACACAACTGGTGAGGAGGAGGAGGAGGATCTTTGCATTTTATAACAATTAAGATAATAAACAACTAGGTATACAGTAATAAAAGTATTATTATATTACCGGTAGAATATTTAAAATATTTGAACCTGAGTGTGTTTTTTGGAGATTCAGTATCCTCCAGTGTCTGTATTACATTAGAGGCAATCGTTCAGTAAGCTATTTCTTAAGTGTATCTCATGTGTGTCTTATAATCTGGTGTACAGTATCTCATGTGTGTGTCCTATATAATTCATTTTGTACTCAAACCCCTAAAAGTTGCCTTATATTGGAGTGTATCTTATATTCGCGAAAAAAGGGTACATACTATTCATTTTCTTGTTTATTATTATTTTATTTATTTATTTTTTGCAGAATAATCTGATAACTGTGATAAGTGGAACACCCTGCCAAAAAGTCAGTGGTGATGTCTGTGAGAATGGACACAAGTTCGATATGTTCCAATCCATCAAGTTCCAACAATGGTCCTAAGAAACGAGGCTTTGCTGGGTTGTCCTTCCGTCGCCTGTTTTACGCAAGCTTGCAACACCGACTCACTGCACGTCGAAAGCGTTCGCCGCCTGTGACGGAAATCGAAGTCTCCAACGCCGATGGAGCCAGTTTCTCTTCTCACACCCTTCCCTTCGAGATTGGCCACGTGGCTTCGGGCAAAGATGCGTTCATATTATCCAGTAATGGAAGAGATCCCGTCAACTCGAGCAATCAGCTGGACGATGTATGTCTACCGAATCAAATCATCCATCGTGCTGGAACCTCTCATAGCGTGGAATGCCCGCTCTGTCTGTCGGAGTTGCCGACGGATTGCTTTCCACCAATCTCCACATGTCCCCATCGTTCTTGCTACGAATGTCTAAGGGCTTATCTAAGGATAGAGATTACTGAAAGCAGGTAACGTTACATCAGTTTGATAGTTTGTTTTCCATAATGCTTTGCTTGGTTATTAACAATAGAAAAGGTGCATTAAAAAAAGGTTCTTCGCAGCTGTGAAAAATACCTAACTTATCAGCAGATGTATTTTTGATAGGTATCTGATACATTATTAGCTACAATGAATTTCTTACGCTACATTAGATACAATGAAGCTTTTATATTAGATACAATAAATCGTCTAATTATCTATAGTTTATTTGTATATAGATCAAAATAAGATGTCATTGATTATTTGAGTTATTGATGAATTACAGTGGGTTGTTAGCGCACGAATAGTTTGAGCTTCTAAGCATTGTAATTTTGGAAGAAGTAACTTGAATGTACACGTGACTTGGTGAAACTAAAGCATTTGCTTGAATAGGCTTATGTCAGAAAACCACTTTGTACGGTTTTTGTGAAAAATGAAAGAGAAACTATACTTTTCTCACCTCTTTCCCCATTCCCTTAAATCTATTCATCGAATTATTCTTGACATACTTTGTAATGTTTTCATGAATTATTAAACACTAACTTATAGTGCAGTCGCATCTTACACAGATATTACATTCTCGTATCAGCCAAACATCGTGTATGGTCAATATTACTCTTGAAAATCTCATGAATCATCCATAAAGTACAGGGGTATGTACCTGATATGTATGTTATATGAAAAATATTAAACCTAAAATCACACTTTGTGTGGTATTGTTTTTTTTGTTGTGTTTTTTTAGACCTAGCTCTATTGTGCACATAATTTGGTAGTATAAACATTAAGCTTTTGTGTGCATTCTTCCCAAGTTAAAAAAGGCTACGTTTTGGTTTTTTGTCAATTCTCGTTCAGCGATGGTCTGAAACCTATACCTAACCCACTGTACAAGCAGGCGAATGTGAAAATATGATGATGAAAATGTTATCTACAGTACATAGAATCTTATTTTTTTTTAATATTATAAGTCTTAATTCTGTTGTTGTTTTATCAATAGTTTAAATCATTCACAGGATTTTATTGTTTAAACTTGTTCAATGATTAATGCAACTTATAATTGAGCCACTCAGAATTAAAAGTTGTTAAGTCGCTGTGAAAGTATTGGTGGAAATCTTTGACTTGACAACTTTTAATTGTGATTGTTTCAATTATTGATCATGTATCACTACTACTGATTTCAGTTCATTATTTTGATTAATTTTTATTAGCTACCTATAGTTTGTATAGGCTTTCTGAATGAAGCACTTTGATTGGAGGCAGAACTAAATGTTAATAGAGTGATTTGTTTGTTCGTTTCAGGGTAAACATTTCTTGCCCTGAATGTACGGAACCACTTCATCCTAATGACATTCACATGATTCTCGACTGTGATATTCTTAAAGAGAAATATGAAGATTTCATGTTGAGAAGGGTTCTTGTGGCTGAGCCAGATGCAAGATGGTGTCCTGCTCCTGATTGCAGGTGAGATATCTCATTATTATGTTCTTTTTTCATGTTTTTAATTGGTACTGTGGTATAAATTAATCGTTAGTTAGATGTTAATTTCTGTCAGTTGCAAGGAATCATGTTGCTGTTTTCTATTTTCAGTTTTGCTGTAATTGCAACCGGATGTGCAAGTTGTCCTAAGCTCAAATGTGAACGTCCAGGCTGCAATACCTACTTCTGCTACCATTGTAAGCAGGATTGGCATCCAAATCAGACGTGCGATGCAGCTCGAGCTCAACGTTCGCCTAATGTTCGCTCATCTTCCGTTAGCTTTAGCCAGGAATCTTCAGTACAAAGTAAGCCATGACCTGTTCTTTCGCTGAAAAAAATAAATGCGTACTTAATCTAGCCTTGGGAATGTAACACACCGCATCTGGTACGGCCGTTGGATTTCAGTGTTGTGTAACCAACTCTTAGGTTTCGAGATAAGAATGTTGCAGATACAAAGAACATCGTTATGTAAATTAAAACTAATTTAAGCATGGTATAATTTTCACCTTATTTTATTTTTTCAATTGACTACTTCACAAGTTCTCAGCGGAGGGCTGATAATTTTTTCTTGGTAACTCGACTCTAACTGAAAAAGCGTTAAACGACGAAAAATTTTCCATAAAAAATTAATAGAAAAAAATTAGGTTGTTCTCGAGGTACAGAATTTAATTTAGACATTTATTTAAAAACAAACATGTTTACACTGTAAATGGTGTGTGGGACCAGTTAGGTGCGTTTTGAGTGTATACTTGATTTGCGGAACATAAATCGTTGGCATTTTTATTAGGGGACGACATCAAATCCTGTCCAAGATGCCAAGTGCTCATTGTGAAGATGGACGATGGTTCGTGCAACCACATGACATGTGCCTTTTGCGGAGCAGAGTTTTGTTGGCTCTGTATGAAAGAGATTTCAGATCTGCATTATTTGAGGTATGTTGGTTGAAATAGAAGAACTTATTTCCAAAATGTCTTAAGTCCACGAAACACAATTTCTGAGGAAAGTTTTTTTTTTTATATTCATTGTACCTTAAACTTGGCATATGAACGTGGTTTTTGAAAGTGCTTTTCAGTTAGGAAATAATAAGTTTTGCGTCTTGAAAATAAAATATTTGGAATCAGCGATGCACAGATAGTTTTCAAAGCTGTGCATCATAGTTTTCAAAGCCTCTTAAGTCAAAAATGATCAAAAGTGGATATGAGACGTTTTTGGAAATGAGCTCTTTAATTTGTCGGACATTTTTTCCAGCTAGGACTGTTAAGTTAAGCTTCACCATTTGTTTCATCGACAGTCCGTCTGGCTGCACATTCTGGGGAAAGAAACCATGGAGTCGTAAGAAGAAAATTTTATGGCAGCTTGGTACGCTTGTCGGAGCACCGGTGGGGATTGGTTTGGTAGCAGGGATTGCGGTGCCAGCCATGATCATAGGGATACCAGTTTGGGTTGGACGAAAGGTATTGACGTCAGTTTCTTTAATTAACTTTTTAACACGAGAGTTCATAATGATGATCTTCTTTTTCGTGTTAATTTTTATTTTGTAGCTTCATGCTCGCTTTGAGCATGCTTCAAAACATAGGCGGAATCTTGCCATAACTGGAGGAGTCACCGCTTCTATTCTAGTCTCACCAATTTTGGCTGGATTGGCCATAGGTAATTAAAATATGTTCTTATTTAATAAAGCTGTTTAGTCATTTTCACACGAGTCCATACTTTCATATATTTTTTTTTCTATTCAGGCATTGGGGTTCCAATTCTTCTTGCTTACGTTTATGGAGTAGTGCCAATTTCACTATGTCGGAGTGGAGGATGTGGAGTAACAACTTCGGCTTCTGGTGTGCGTATTGAATTTGATGATGAGAATGAATTGACCTTAGGTGCTGCTGGTCACGGAACAAGTGGTACATTGCATTTTTTTCCCCACAGTATTTTAAACGTTTGTTGGTTTTGCTGGTAAAATAATCGGACAATCCCATAATGTACAGTAAACCCTGCACATTAGCAAGTTTACCATTTGCAAAATTCATAAAAATTCAAACACTAGTTTACGGCCCGTTAGTTAAGCAGTTTGTCACTAGGTGGTTAGCTTGGTTTATACCAAGCTGCTTCTCTTTTTAGTCTTTGGATTCAATAACATGAGGTATGCGCAAATTGGCATGTTGTATTGAAGTAACACATTTTGTGATTGCATGTTCACTTTTCATGTGTGTTTAAGTTCAGTTTATGTATTCTAAATTCAATACATTAAACGTTTCCACTATTGTATTATTTTCCTAACTTCAAATGAGAATGGTGGAATTATTATAACTTTTCTTTCGGGACATTACTGTTAAATTTGACCATCATAAAAAAAAAAGAACCAATGTGGACATCAGGAGCACTACACTTATTATTTTTATATTATAATAATAATCCGTATAATATAAGATTTTATTTTGTTTGTTCTTATATATTTGCCTTTTCTTTTTTTTTTTCAGTTGTTATATTTTGTTGTGCCATAAATCTATCTCCACATTTCTCCCATTCATTTATAGTAGCTTCAACATTGTGAGTTATTCTACATTTGCAAGAGTTCATGGGAACCTATCTCCTTGTGGAGGATTTACTGTACAATTTGTGAACTCTTTTTATATGAGAATATATTTTTGCTAGACCTTTTTTATTTTTTCACGGCATTCGAATGTTTCAAGACTTAATAGATTGTGTTTCGATTTTTTGCTTATTTCAGCAGATGCCCAGAGCGTGGACACCAGCAGTCATCGTGTGGCAAATCCAAGCATTGGTGAGGTGTCGTTTGGAATGTCTGCCAGTCTTAGCATGGGCAGTGGGAGCCATCTCGAACGCGTGGGCTTGATTCGAGACAGCGATCGAGAGAGTGCTAGTAATACAGCTATTGCTGGAGCCAGCCTAACTGGGAGCATCATCAGTAGCCTGACTAATGCCACCACAGGCCATAGGTAAAGTTGCAATTTTATTTTATTTTTATATATGATGGCACTGAATGTGATATTGACATATTCTCCATTTTAATATTACAACAGTAATATATATATACAATTTCCTTCATGTACGTTGTTATTACCATTTGGAAATGTTCAGTGGAGTTTGTATTTATGTAAAAAATACTATGGCATTGATGGGGAATTTTTATATAGAACAGATTATAGCCTTGGATTTAATTTTATTTTGGGTTTATATATTTTTCTATTTTTTAATATGTATTGTCATAGTATATCTGCCATAAACAAACTCGCAATTCCAAATTTTTAAATGGCACAACGTATTGCTATTGAATGCAGATGAGCGACTTTGATGTGCTGTAGTTGCAACACTGGCCAATGACTGCCGAAGTCTGATTGGCCAATGTCATGCTTTGCACCTGATTGGTCAATATCATGCTTTGCACCTGATTGGTCAATATCATGCTTTGCACCTGATTGGTCAATATTTGTTTACTGTGGTGGTAATGACAACATGAGGCTTCAGCGTCGGTCTAGACTTTTGGTTCTCGACCCCAGGGTCGTGACCCAAAATTAGGTTGTGAAAGATTTTTGATGGGATGGGTGGCAATAAGAGTTTTGATAAAACAGTCGAACCTCATTAAAATTGCTCCTTATAAACCGCTATCCCCATCCTTCGCCACAAAAGTGAATAGAACAAAACTTCCATACTTTACATATTAAATTCCCACGATAAAACGCCACTCAGCTGTCCAACCATCACACCGTTTAAGCTACAAAAGTACGTTTTGTACGGAAAAATCGTTCGTTTAAATCGCTAAAATGAGGAAAAGTCAAACGGGGAAAATCGGAAGATAGCAACAACAAAAAAAAATTATACAGCAAATCGGTGCAGAACATTGTTCGAGTCTTCTTGTCAATGACGTTAAACCAGGTACTTGCACACCTTTATATCAAGAAAATTGGTCGGAGAGCCTTGGATGACATTTTGAGTGATAAACGAAGATGGCTTGGATTGAAAAAATCATTTCTTGACACTGTGTATTGTGCATACCTTCTTCATGAAAAGTGTACGTTGCAAAGACATTCTTAGCAAGAAAAAGCACTCAAATTTGAGCATAAACTTGAGCTCAACCCCTTTAAACCCACCCCCTCGCTGACTGCCACTTTTTTGTTCAGCACCAAGGGTATCTTGGTTGAATGAGGTTTGATTGTATCTAATCAATCCCTGATCAATCCTAATTAAAAACCCTGATCCTAAATTTTTTGATAAACAAAACGAGAAAACATCGAGTTTATACTAGTCACGCTATGTCGAATGTTTTGATTCTACTTATTATGATCATTCGTGTATAATCATTCGTAAGCCCGTGCTGAATTAATTTCATGAATGAAGCATACAGTGAAGTTTTATAATCTGATAAAATGAAGCATTTGTACAATGACATGGCCATGTGGGTCAGATAAATTCGAAGGTTGCTAATTGAAGGTTGGATAATCAGTGTTCAGTATTCAGCATAATTCAGTACTCGTAGTTACTCTACTGTACCAGTAGCTTTGTTGACAATTTGCGATTTGAACAGTTCATGTTAATTTTTTTTTTAATTTGTGTGTTTAGGTTAGAAGTACAGGCTGATGTTGCTTCCAACAAGCGTTTCAGTATTAGTAGTGAAACGGCATCTGCTACTGTAAGTCTAAGTGAACGTTCGGCGACACTCTCTGTTGCTGATGATGCAAGCACGAAAGGTCTTGCTGGTTCTGTTCTGAATTATAGGTAAAGCACTGTCTCATATTATTTTTAAAAAATAGGTATTGTGCCAGTTTTTTGTTTAAAAAGGTAATTGTGTTAATATTTTTGCAGAGACAGAGACAACACGTCGATGAATTACGCACCTGTGGAAATACACACAGAGGGGTCATTTTGTATTCCCGTTTCCATTCCATTGGCTCAAGATGAAACCGAAGTACATACCAGAGAAGAATCGTTTCCAAATTCGACCGTTAGCTTCCGAGAACAAAAGCAGGCTGCGGCAGATTATCCCACTCCTGGAACGGAAGAGGTGCCCAAAGGAAACAAGCAGGTTGGCTGCTAAGTACAGTCTTATTTTGTGGGGGGGAGGGGCTTAACTTTGAAATGCATCCAGAGATTTCCTATTAGGGACGAAATAGCCGATTGGAGAATATGACAGTTAGGTGTAATGTATTTCTTAGGTGAATTTGAGCATTCGAGATGATAATTGCAGCTACCGCACCCCAGGCAACAATGATAACTCATCCGAGAAGGTGCGATTCGACGATAACGTAAGCTTTATCGACGACCCCTGTGCCGAAGACGCTCGAGGTTGTTACCCCATTCACGACCATGATGGTGGTCCGTCCGGTTACAGTCGCCCCTATTTGAGCACCAGCACCTCCTGGCACGAGGGTGTGCACTATCGAGGCGGGGGAGTCGCTTCCAGCTCACTCAGTGCCCACACGATTCAAGCGATTGCCGAAATCAATTTGGCTGCCGTCGGTATTGGTCACCCCAATGCCGGCGGGGATCGATCTTCGAAGCCGACGCTAATGAAGAGAAGTTCCAAAATCGACACTGGTTCGGCGGCTATCGTCGAAGGGACCGAAGGCGTTGACGCTGAGCACGACGGGTCTCGGAACAACGGCAAAGAAGGCGAACAAAAGCGACTTCCCGCAGACATTTCTCAACTGTCACTTCCCGCTAGCTCCGAAGCCGATACTTATCAGGCTGTGGCCTGGGCCACGCATCAGTCTTTGCCTTGCATCCTAGACACGGAACAGACTTTCAAGCCTATCGTCATGGAGATAAAACAAGTGTAAAACTGAAGTAGGAGGATGATGATGTGCAAAGGTACGAGTATCGAGAAAGAAAAGAAAAATTATACATACATACATATATTACATTTACTAAAAATCGTCAAATTTACCTGTTTGCTGCATCGTAGAAAAACGAAAAGTTCTTTAAAAACATCTCCAAAATATATATATATAAATATATAAACAAAAAATACAGCAACAAAATGTGGATTCTCTCATAAAAAATGTTTCATTTGTGATTGTTCATTATCATTGTTTTTGCCAATAGGTTTCAAGCACATGATAATAGTACAAGTGCTTATACTTCATTATTATTATTATTTTGTTTTTCAAAGCGAGCATGTATAAAAGTTGCGTACGGCATTATGTAAAAAAAAAAAATATAAAGTTTCGTTTTTTTTTTTATGTGAAGTTTTAAAAATTTGACGTGTTAGGTTTCTCTAGGTTTGTAAAACGTAAAAGGTTGATTGATATAAAAAAAATGGCTGAAGTATATTGTTATTTTTATGTACGAAGGCATTCAACCTTGTGTCAGATGATTGAATTTTGTCCCCCTTTTTTTTTATATATTGTGTCAAATTTGATTAGTAGATAAAAGTACAATGTAGACATCTGGTTTTGGTTTATTCATATTTAATTGAAGTTGGTTTGTATTTTTTTTATATTGATTTCTAGTTTGGTCTCGACTCACATTGTAAGTCCTATCGTCGATGTGATAGAATTTTGAAAGTTACAGGGTGTCGTGGATTTGAGAGGTAAGTTTCGAAACGTTGCCAAACTATCAACTTCAGTTGTATTAATTAGCAGGTTTAATTAGTTGACCCTTGGGTATGGTTCATCGTAATTGCTGTAGGATGTTGAGAAAATGTAAATTTTAATTCTCGTCATTCACCGTGTTTTGTTTGTAATCGGGGTATTTTGACCAATTCATCTTTACAGTGATAAAATAGACCATACCCAAAGATCAACTAATTAAACTTATAATTAAAACAACTCTGATCGACTTGTATCTTGGGTGTGGATGGCAAGTTTGACGTTTTACATGAACTGAACGAGGTTTGTCAAACTTGGAACACTGGTTGATCAAAACTATTTCATAGCGCTATTAGTTTGGTGGTTTGAATTTGTTTAAGCTTTGGGTAATTAGTACATTATTATTATTATAATGTTTATTTTTAATAGGGTATCTAATCCTAGTTTAATAAAATTATTCCTAATTCTCTAAAAATAAAAATTTAAAATAAATTACTTATTTCACCAAATAAATTATTATAGTAATTTTATCAGTCCAAATAAAAAATTTATATTAAGTTAGTAAACATTTGGTAATTAAAGTTTAATTTAGAAATTTGAAAGATGTATATTGAAACTATTTTTCATACAGTTTTGCTCGGTGGTTTAATTATTTTGAAAATGCACTGAGTATTGTGATCAGAAAATTTGTGTGTATGTACTGGCAACACGGACTTAACCCAGGTATTTTATAGAATGCCTATTATAGAAGACTGGTTAGATAATGTATGAAATTAGCATATAGTTACCATGTTACCATATAGTTATATAATAATAATTATTAACGTGCTATTAATGATCTCTGAAATAATTACACACAAATTAGATTTTATTTTGGGTTATACTTGTGTATTTTAGTTATATTTTTCATTGAAAATGATTATGATAGATTTTCATTGAATATGAATATGAAATTTGTTAGCGATAGAAATTAGCTTGTGCACAGATTCTTCCAGAATTTCAGTGGAGGAATGAGTATACAAAACAAAATTGATTAAAGTTTAGAATTTTGTATTCGTTGGATAAGATTTTTTTATTCCCATTATATCTAAATCGATATGAGAGAGAAAGAAAAAGTTTCGTAATTTTTCTTAATGTCTATTCAGGTTTTCGTTGACCCCCACGCAACTTGCTTTACTATGGCTTTGCACCATTTTTAGCATTGCAGGGTGTGTTGTCGTCGGCTTGTTGTTCTGTCGAAGAAAACATTTTTTGTCGACAAAAATGTAAGCCTACTAGGCGTGCAACTTAATCAATGCTGATTTACCATTAGGTTTGTATATCAACGAAAATGTATCGCTATTTTATTTTTTTTTATCAGAATCGATGTAGACGGTACGTTATAAAAAACCCACCATAATTTCATTATACACCTGCGAAGCCTGCGAAGTGATCGGTTTAATTACACGAGGGACTCGAAAATTTGTGTTTTTGTTTTGATTTCACAGAAATCTGTGAAAAAAAGGGCTACATTTACTATTTGGTAAATCGTACATTATTTTATTATTTCTAAATTAGAAAGGTAAACAAACATTGAAAGCATGGCTATCATGAATTTAAAAAAAGATGAATGTTTGGTTAATACATTAATATTTTAAGATCCACTTTGTTCATGTAAATTTATTTGCATTTTTATGGGTTGATTGAAAAAAATTGAATTTCAATTCATCAAAATGTGTAGATTTCAAATATCACAAACAGCTTTTGCAAAAGCGTACACATATTTTGCTTGGCAATGATTTTTTGTGGTTGGTTTGTTTTGCACGTTTTTATTTTTATGTTGGTATGAATAGTTTGTCGTTGAGTCATCATTCTGCTTGTCTATATAATTTTCATCTGTACGTTCACCAACATCTGCTTTATTGCTACGAAACAATTTCAATTCTTAGTAGGTGTTAAATGTTCAAAAAAGATCAGTTTTATACACATAACGTAAAAAGATTTTCCATATTCATATTACCAAGTTTGATGTTGAATAATCTTGGCACTTTTGTAGGTTCATTTTAACCCATTTTAAGTGCATTTCTTTCTTCAAGATGAAACCACTTTTTGATCTCAGATCTCTAAATGGTTCAACGTGGACTGTTTTTGAACAGATGTGTATATGAAGCGCTTTATCTATATGGCATAAACTTATGAAATTCCTTTCGTTTGATTCTGGTCTTGAAATTGAATGATAAACAAGTTTTGTCACACAAAATGTAAAAGCTTGAGCTTGTGTTGTTGATTACCATTTTTCAGTAGTGTCAACTATTTGTTTATAAATACATGTATTGTCTATGCTAAAGAAAGTCAATGACCAATTACAAAATCAAGTTTTTAAGTTAAGTTGAACGCGAATCAAGTTCGACGTTCTTTAATGCACAGTGGCCTATCGTGTAATTCAGAGTTTGTTGCAAATATTTCGCCAACAAGTTTTATTGAACGAACAAACTGAATCAATTTTCTGTTGCATCACTATCGTGTTGTTTACGCACGAGTTGCTATTTTGCTGCCATTGATGCTAATAAAAAATTTAAAGATCTAAAGTTGAGAAAAAGGCTGTATACATGATGATATGGCAAACTGAAGGGCATTAACGCGTTAACTTTTTATTTAACATGTGCATTATTTGTGAATGTTGACAACTTCTTCACATTGTGTTCGGCATATCGTTCTACAATATTTGAAATATGTTTTTTTTTGTTTTAAGCTGTATCCTATTTGCCGTTTAAATGCTGTACAATGCTGATAAGACCTCAATTCATATAATATACAGGGTGATTCAGAATAACTATTCCTAAGTTTCAGAGGTGATAGAGGGCATGTAATGAAACTTCTTTTAAAGATAAGGTATAGTCCAGAAATACTTCAGTAATGAGATACAATGCAATTAAAAAATTTTTTTTTATGTATTGATAACACATTGTTCCGATAATCTTCCTTATACTCTATGGAAAATGTTACATTCCACATTGAGAGGCGTTTTCATTTCATTATGTCGTATTTTGTTAAAGAAGTATTTCCGGACAACAGTTTATTATTAAATGATATTTCATCGCATGCCTTTGAAAATTTCGAAATAGTTATTCTGAATCACCCTGTATACATGGTTAGATTATTGTATAAAAACATGATGTAGGCAAAGCACACGTTTCATAAAGATGCCAACGTGCGCTTGCTGGGATTATTTAATCTTAACATCAATAAGTTAATCGTACATCAAGAGTTTCCTGTTTTAGATAAGGTTTAATTTCTTTGACCGAACAACATAAATAGCATTGTCTTACATAAAGTCATTGATTTTCTTGAGCATATTATTTCTTATTTTTCCTTAAGATTTACAAGCGCACATGTAGCTTAATGTTGACATCTGTAGCTGGTTATGTATACAAAAATATTTTGACAAAATTATTATTATTATTAGTAGACCCTATACATAATTATGAAATTCATATCTTTTGATTTGGGTTTTGAAATTAACTCAAACAAATTTGCAAGTGTTTATCACATAAAATGTAAAAATCTTGTGCTTGTGTTGATTACAATTTAGAAATATGAATTTATATTTGCATGCTTACAACATATTTTAACAATACAATAATTTATTCCAGGTTTTTGCCTGCTTCCGAAAGAACTGAGAAGTCATCTGACTGAACATTCACGAATATAAAAAGTAATTTTGTTTTTGTTGCCACATAGTTTTAATTTGTCCATGTTGCAAACTGCGGGATGTGATCATATAGTTTTGCAGACTGGTTGAATTGTATTGTAACAAGCGACACCATTTCGCTTATTGTAACGAACACTGAGTGAAGCATAGCAGAAAGTGTACTTGCATAATGAACAAAATATAATTTGGTATATTATTATTATTATCATCATTATTTTATATGCTGCTCTATGGTCATTACAGTACTCGGATCCGTGCGATTCAAACAGTCAACGTACTTTTTTGATCGCATCGAAAAAAAAAAAAAAGTTTTTTTTTTTGTTTTGATTTTAATCTTTGTAAATTTTTATTTCAATTTACAAAATTTTTATTTTTACTATGTGATAATTTGGTTTTTATTGGACCTGGAATTTAATAAGAGTAGTGATCTTGTATAGGTAGAATCTCATTAATCCGAAAAACGTGGGATCAAAAAGTGGCTGATGAGCAGATTTTCCAAACTAGCGAAACTCAGGAAAAGTGGCAAAAATAAAATGTAAATTTAAAAATTATGAACTAAAGTATTCACAGTTACCGGTACGTTTAGTGTAAATTTAACAATTATGATCCAAAAGTTTTACAGTTAATAGAAAAATCACCAACATATTGCCAATATATTTATAAAATAAAAAATTAATCAAAGTATTTACTGTAAATTTCAATCACTGAACCATCGGATTCGAGAGTTGTTGGATTAGAGAATTCCGGATTACTGAGGTCCAAGCTGTATTAATATTGAAAATGAGTTGCAATTTAGTGTTGACTTGGCAATTATAAAATTACATTCAAGTAAAATGCAATTTCAACTTAAATATAACTAAACACATTTTGGTCTGAACTTGAACAGAACTGCATGTATTTCAAATGATTGATTGTTTATTTATTTATTTGATTTTATTTTTTCAGATTTTTTAAATACTAATTTGACAAAATGACAGATCTGTCACAGGTAAGTGATCTTTTTTTGCACAAAACTTCATTGATACTAATTTAAATTTTGATGGTTTATTGCAAACTCCTGTTTTGAATACTTCATTTGTAGATATTTATTATTTACATGAGTTAGTTGAGTTGTTGAATTTTCTATGTTTTTTCTGGTAAAAGTAGGATGCATTGAAAATTAAAACATTACTGTAACGAATGCCTATATACAAAAAAATGCACAAACAATGTTATGTTCAGATTGACATTCTATGTTTGTATACAGTGTGTTCCTGATAATTATAGCTTAGTTCCTGAATGATATACTAGTCAACTTTTAACCACAGAAGCTATGCATCAAAACAAAGCAAAAATCTTTTTAAAAACCCAAGACGACTCAAGTTTGTTTTTGATTGTTCATTGGTTCTCAGCACCTTCCAATGGCGTTCGAGTCGAGCGCACGAAATTTTAAAGTTACGATTGTCATTGATCAAACCACCTACTTAGGAAGTTGTGGACACTCAAGGAACAAAAGAGACAGGTTATCAATATTGTCAACAAAAGGGGAACAACTTTTCCTGCTTGGGTCAACGATAACTATTCGAAATGCCAGGCTCCCGCCAAATCGGATGGGCTTTTTTCTAGTCCCATATAAACATGGGCCAGGAAATGCATACCTACAGCGATTCATGGGACAATAAGCCTATGCATTGACGTGACTTTACGATCCTGAAAGAGAAGCATTTTTGGACCCATGTTTATATGGGTCATTTGCTTTGTTTTGATGCATAGCATCTGTGGTTATAATTCGAAGACCTTTCAAAAACAACTTGTATGTATTCTATTTATCACTTGTTGAAAAATTTTAAATTATCATTTGGATTCCAAAACGTAATGGAAATAGGTTAAACAGTTGAGCAAAATTGTAAGCAAAACGATGTTGAATTCTGTACCGTGATGAAACTTGGTGCTTCAATTCCAACATTGTTAGGTATTTTAATCATTGTAATATAATATAATACTGTACAATGTTTTTTAATGTTTTATATAGTACTCAAATAACATGCAGATAAATAGTTTCAGTAGTTCATGTCTTTTACATTACGGGTTTGATCACCTGCAAAGTCATGTGTGAGCGGTTAAAAATTTTCTCCATTCGTTCAGCATCAATTTTTATCCTAACCAAAAACATGATCTTTTTCTATTGATAAACTGTGTTCTGATGTGTTCAGTTTTTTTGTGCTGCCTTGTTATAACCGTGAGTATATGCACAATGTTAATACATCTCTATTTTTTGTATCTCATTTCTTTTTGATGTTGTTAGTACTATCTTTTGTGTAACCATTTGTTGTGAGGTCATTTGACTGTCTTAAAACCTTAATAATGTGTGTATGTTTGTTAAATCATGTTATAATGTGCTTTTAATCTAACCTTAGATCACTAGAACTGTTGGGCTCAGTTGCCTATATAACAAATCGCACTGCGTTTTGATGTTGATGATAATGTTCTATATAATCTATACACTGATGTTGAGTTGAACAGCGCATAGTTTTAGTTACAACTATACGTATTAATCGTAAATTTTAATGCATATGTTGCTGAATTCAGAACTGCAAATTATGGGTATATCTCCATTCGAAGACAACCAATTAAATAATAACCTATATCCTGTTAGGCTAATGTAACAATAACCAGTTCAAGCTATTTACTTTATTACTTCAAGTCACGTGCCAACATTTTATAAAAAAGGCTTCTAGTTTTAGAGTTGTTAAGCGTTTGTTACATTTAAACCTCTTTTGTAGTTTGTTTTTATTTATTTATTTCATTTATTTTTGGAGTATGCACAGTTTTTATGATTTTTGTTTTGATTAGAATTTAAAATTTTTTGTAATTTCCGAAATTTATTTTAAAATTGAATGGACATAACGTTATTTAAACTGCCCACCAGCGTTAGTTTCATATTTTACTTCACTGGATGGCATTACCTTTTCAATAGATAAAACTTTTCACCCATGAATGATAGATACATAGTAGTGAAGATTACTTTATTATAACAAAAAAAACATATCAATCCTATATGATTTATAAACGTGCTAAAAATAAATGCGTAAAAAAGAGCATGGAAAGTAAATAATACAGTTTTATCCTTTTTTTTCCATAGTTTCTTATTGAAACATAGTTTTCTTAATCGTGGAACATTCTAGGTAATCCTTCACAGATAATGAGGGATTACTGTACAATTTTTCTTTCCGATATTTGAGTTTCAGGCTACTGACTTATTTGTTTTTGTGTCTGTTTTAGTTTTTTTTTTTTCCTCGCATGCTTTCATAAATTAGTGTGTGTGTGTGTGTGTGTGTGTATTTATTTATTTATTTATTCATGTGGTGCTGCAATTGGTTTCGTATTGTGTTTCAGTTATCAAAGGAGGCGAAAGAGTCTTTCCTCAACAGTAAGATGGAGGAGATAAGGAAGAAGAATGAAGAACTGAAGAAGAGACATGCGGTGAGAATACTTTTAATATTAGAGACGATCAACACGTTCCTATTTTTTGCACGTTTCCACCAATTCTGTGTAATTTCGTGATGATTGAATTTTACAAATTGAGTTTTTACTCATGGCAATATAAAATTGGATGACATTCTTTTTTGTAGGAAATTGAAGCGGATAAACGTAATGCGGAGGTCAACAGCCATGCTGCATACCTCAAACAAACTGCTCAAGTAAGTAGTGGTTTCACATGGTCATACCATAGTTGTTTATCACTTTGTACTTGGTCATAGTATATTCTATATTTGTATATATTAAATGCTCTATAAGTTGTTAGTTTACACTTTAATTGTTTGTTTGTTTTTTTTTTGGAAGGAATCTCAACAGCCGAGGTTACCAAAACCACCCGGGCTCGGCACGGGATTGGGAAGAGGAAAACGCCTTGAAAAGTCAAAGCAGGAGAAACTGCAAGCTCCTGACTTGCAGATAAGAAAGCAGCGACTAAGCGAGGTAAAGTTTTGCAAAAATTGTTTCAAGTTTAGAGGTATGCTTATTGGTGCAAGTTGCTTAAAATTAACCACTTAACGAACCTTGTCAATTAACCACAGCACTTTAAACCAAGTTGCTTATTTATTAACCAAAGCACTTCATTTAAATACTGAACGTAAATAGCATATTGGTTAAGTGGTTAAGAAAACTATATCTTCCGAAGCCTGTAGAATGTCTAAAACAATGCTTGATATTTCTTTATGCAACTAGGGAATGGGAAAGCTTGGAAAATTTGTGTAATTTGCTATAATGCATTCTTTTCCGTTTATTAACAGAAAATTAACATTTTTTTTTTATATTCACGTACTTGATTTGTGAACTTCAATGTTTCTACATATTTTACTTATAAAAAATACATGAGCTGTATATTTAACTTATATGCAGTGTATTGTGTGTATATTTTATGCTTTTTATCGTGAAGCACTTTGTTTCTCTGAAGACGAAAGAACGTATCATGGGTTAACACTTTAAATTCACTTTAAAGTTGTATATGAGTTAGTGAATTTGATTACCAAATCGATCATATGTACTTTATTGGAAGATCGATATGATTACGTAACAATCATACGTTTAGACAATGCAATCTTCGCCGAATGATATTTTAGAATGAATGAAAGGAATTCTGTGAGAGTAAGATTTTTAAAATAATTGTTGTTGTTGCCGCAAATATGACCATTCAGCCTTATTATTGTATGTTCCTATTATATTCCCCCAGATCATAAACGTTATAACGGTAAGCATTCCACAATACATTAGATATCTTTACTTTTTTTTTTCGCACTCTGCCTATTTTTTCTTTACTTTTTTTCCATCACATTATTTGTTGATTTATATATCAACTTCAATTTAAACTTCAAGATTGTTGATAGTACAGGTTGCAGCTCACTAATCCAGCATCGGCTTTGTTGGTTCGGTAATTGGAATTTACAATAAAATTCACAGGGAATACTTTGGCTCATAATTTTTCAATTTATTATTTTTTGATTCATAATTGTTAAATTTACAGTAAAAATAACAGTGAATACTGTAGGTTATATATTTTTCTAAATTTTACGGTTTATTTTGCCATTTTCTCTGAGCTGGTTCGGAAAATTCGCTAATCCGGCAAAGTTTCGGTGGCAAGTTTTTCGGAATTAGTGAGGTTCTACCTGTATAATTAATTTTTTATTTTCAACATTTATCTTGTTTTAAAACTGCATGCAAATTATTGTTAATGAACCTTAAACTGAGAAGTTGCGACCACCCAGGCGCTACTGTTTGTACGTACTAAAGTCTGTGTGTGTACAGGATGAAAATCCTCCTCCTGATCCAGCCTACAACTTCCTTCACGATCGGTCGCGTGAAGGAAAAGAAGCGGAAGACAGGAAATTAAATAGCAGACGGCATGTCAGCAATTTTGGCGGGCAGGATTTTGCCAATGTCAAAAACACAATGCAAATAAGAAAAAGTCACGAAAAAGTGAGTGTCCTTCATTTTTTTCGGCGGTGGTGTCGTTGTTGTTGTACAATCTTGTTTTCTCGTGTCTTTTCTTTTGATTTTTTTAATATTTTTAATTCAATTTATGCACTAGGAACATCCTTTAGAGCCACCTCGGAGTAAGATGGAGCAAATGCTAAGGATGACTGGCCGAGAGAGGAAAGAATACGAAAACTGGAGAATCGAACGGGATCGCGTGGAAACGGAACGAATTGCTCGACAAAAAACAGCAACGGGAGAATGGAGACGAGAATGGGATAAGGATA
Source organism: Cryptops parisi (assembly GCA_034695005.1). Taxonomy (NCBI): domain Eukaryota; kingdom Metazoa; phylum Arthropoda; class Chilopoda; order Scolopendromorpha; family Cryptopidae; genus Cryptops; species Cryptops parisi. The sequence goes on along the minus strand of JAQIWH010001117.1, from coordinate 4,892 downwards.
AAATTGCTCAAGAGTAAGTTTATTAATATTCAAAATCCATTGTGAACATCAGGATTTCGGTGGAATGTCACCTCAGATTCAGCGTAGTTTCAACCTAAACGACTGCCTGCTCCCTTAATACGCCTTTATTATCTTTTGTTACATTGAGTTGGATTACTGGCGTAAGATTTGTAATTTATTTTTTTTTTTACTGATTTGTTCTTTTGATTGGTGTTTATAGAGACCAAGACATCCCTTGGCCTTCACCATCATTGGGTCCATCAAACGGTTTTCGAGGACGAGGAAGAGGTAAAAGTTTTGTTTTGAGGGAAATAAATGTGTTCATTTATAATTAGTCAAGGCTTCCTTCTAAAAGCCTAAATACTACTTTCTTTTGTTGGGCTTATGCTTGCTGTAGTGAAAAGTACAGGGTGTCCGCTATGAGATGTCAACATTTGGAATGTCCATTAGTTTTTCATACCAACTTATAAAAATGTGATGCATGGTGGAATGGAAGCAGATACTCAAAGCGTGTTATGTGGGAATTTTGTAGTGTGTGTCACAGTTGATCATTTTTTAAAATGGAAACTGAGTATGTAGGTCATATGGGGGGGGGTGTTTTAGAACATAAGGGGTGAGATTATTGACTATTAGACATTTTTCCTGCCACCTAAAGCTCTCATGTAAAGGTGCACTGAAGTTATGAAATCCAGATAGGTTCACTATCATTTCGATATAAAATTAAGGTTATGTTATGTATGTATTTACCTTCAACTATGTGAGTAAAATGTTGACATCTCATGGTGGACACCCTGTATATATCTTTTCCTTATCACTTCTGATGCTTAAAACACTTCTCTTGTTTTCTGTATGCACAGCTGTTAACTGCATGTTCAACACGCAAGTTAATTCATTATAGTACATCCCCATAGGTACTGTTTATGTTTGTTGTAGTGAAATTGATACTTTTCGGGATAAAAATTCAGTTATTAGAAGTTAATATTTGATTCCAATTATAAATGCACAGTTAGCTGCATGATTGTTAGCATGTCAGTTAGAAATTAGTATGTTTCAGTGTTATTGCCAATACTTTGTGCTTATAATATTTTGTTATTATTTTTATGTGCACAAGTGGCACTGCATATTTACCACACAATTATATTGAAGCATCATGGGCTTGTTTAATTTGTTGTGAAATTGATTTTTCGGCACAAAATTAATTCATTGGAAGTTAATCATTTTTTTCTAATTAATGCACAGTTTGCTGCATGATTGTTAGCATGTTAATCAGTATGTTAATTCAGTGTATTGCAATCTAAAATTTAATTTGATATTGCGTGCACGTTAGTTTGGGTTGCTGTTTGCGTTGAATTGTATTGGATTTAAATAGCAAGGGTCGTAGAAGGGGGAAATAAATGATTATGGAGTTTAACAGGAAGTTAATTCTTAAAAGGAGTTGGTCGTGGAAATCAACGTCAACGAGGGGGAAGACATTGGGATCAAAACATGCAGCAAGAGAATTCTTCGGAAGGGCGTGGTTCATGTACGTTAACAATCATGTTGTGTGTTCTTTTGGTGTAACACTTCTTCTTTTGTTGGTGAAGATGTCTGCTTTTGTTATATGTGTCTGTCTGAATCGTTTATTCATCACAAAAGAACACTGGTTTATTTAGTATAGCGTATGGTATTATAGCTGATATTGGGGGAGGGGGGGATCAAAAAAAATACTCAAGTCGATTATTGATGAACATGCTGATTGAAAAACGAATGCTAATTTGACATGGAAACTAGATAGTTTGCCAATTGTGTTTGGTGAATGACATTGTGCAAGTGACTAATGCACAAACATTCTTCGCAACTCCAACTGCATCAATTATAGAGCGATGTATATGGCGAATATGTGCCGCAATCAACAACAGTCATCATGCAATGAACAACATGCCCAAGGATATATTGCATGTACATTGCTCTATGCATGTAGTTGGAGAATATGGAGGTTACTTTGTGTTGTTATCCTCAAAAATATAGATGGCAAACTATGTAGTTTGAGGTCATATACCTGTATGTGAAAATTTATTAATAAGCATTGAGTCATTTCATGTCAAATCATCCAAAATTCAGGGAAAAAATTTACCTTACATTTTTTTGATTTTGATGAAACTTGGCATAAACCTTGGTCCACTCAAGAAAATTTTTTTTCCAAAGTTTTAGATTTTTAAGTCTTGTATTTTCTAAAATATCAAGCTTAGAAATTTACGTTTAAATTAAAATGTAACTTTACCATGGTGTATTCAAATTGCTTTGAATACACCGTGGAATAAACGTTTGTTCTAATTGTGCTAGAGCTTTAAAATTTGCACCATTTGTAAGATAATGAAATCACCTTTCAAGTGATATGCAACAAATTAACGTGTTTTTTTTTTTTAATATGGCTATTAATATTTTGAAAAGTTCATTTTTTAAAATTCTAATTTTGTTTGTCAGATTATTTGTGGGGGCAACATAGCTAACTTTTAAGTGGGGACACAAATATGATAAGGCGATACATATTTTTAAATAGTATGGCAAGTTCAACTTTTTAAGGATTACAGATTCAGCTACTCACTGCTTTATCCCTCCAACTGTCAAGGTCAAAGAACTAAAACTGAAAGTCGCTGAATCTTTAATGCTTGATACTATTTGAAAATACGTATTTCCTTTTCTCATTTGTGTCCCTACTTGAAAGTTGGCATGGATGTTGCCAATACCCCCACTGATAACTTGACCTAAAAAGTAAAATTTCAAAAATGCACTTTTCAAAATATTTGCATTTCAATATGCATATTATTTGTTTTAAAACACAGTTAATCAGTTGTGTTGTATATTATTTGAAAGGGGGTTTCATTCAGGGGCGGAGCGCACCTTCTGGCCAAGGGGGGGAGCTTTTTATATTGCTAGATTTTTAATAAGCTTATATATATATTTCTTATAATAACGATAAAGCAAAAAGATATACCTTTTTTGAAACGGAATTTCTTTACCACCTTCAATCTCTTCTACAAACCACTTCTACCCTGCAAGCTTTTTTAACAACAGAAAAACTGTGTCCTCGCACTGCAATATTCTCTAAAGAATGATTTGACTTGGGTTTGTCTTGGGTTTGAAATATTTGACCTATTGTTAGACCTATTTGATCTATTTCTTAGTTGCAAATCTCATTTTAAGTGAAAAAACGAGATTTGGTTGCAGATTGCACATTGATTCTCAGTAATTGATTATGGGAAAAAGTAGAATGCACATACAAAAGGACTGAAAACTGGGTGCAATTGAAGAATTTGTTTTGCATTGTGAACAATATTTTTTTAAATTCCTGAGAAACTGAACAGAACAATATAAAATAGGAATAATCAACATAAAATCCCAATCCCAAACACAGATTTATGCATGTTTTTATATATTTATTTTACAAGTGATTATTCATTTGATCGTATCAATTTATATATATTTTCAAATATTTTTTATATTTATTTCCTATCTTCTACTAGCCTCTATCTATTTTCCAAGGGGGGGGGGAGATCTCCCCCTGATATCTTCTTACTAACTTTCAAATTTTGGTATTTTAGATAATGTTCTTTCTGAATGAGAAAATTATTTTAAAACAATTGATTTGTGCATCCATCGACATGATTTGTACATCAACGCCACTGCATATTTATTTTTAAAGTTTTGTCAGCAATGTGAACAACACAATCGCAAATCTAATATTTGTATTTGCAAGTTTTATTTCATATTCTACGATACGTAATGTGCATATCCATATGAGATTGTTTTTAAAAGTAACACAAAATTTATGGACCCATTCAAGAATACATAATGTTCATCATTAATGATTGTGATCATTAAAAAGCGTAGTCAACCTATGACAGCAATACTCCCAATTCAACTTTGTCGTTACAAACGATGTGACAGTTGCTTTAAAACTGTCAAACGCGTATTCACAATCAGTTATGTCCATTAATTATGTCAACAAGTTGTAGGCAATTTTCACCAAAATATTTATAAAGGCATTACTGTAATGTAAATAATATGCAATAAAACACTGCACTTCTAAACAGCACAACATAGCAAAAATAATCAACAGAAAACATGTAACAAAAAATAAACATTTGCAACGGGTTGGTTTGGCAAACACTTGAAAAATGATTAACCAGCAGAACTAAAAACTAGTGAAAAAATAGTAAACACATTGAAAAAACCGATTCATAAATTAAGATCACAAGTGTGATAGGGCTATGTATGTAACAAAAAGGGTACTTTTTATTAACCATGATGATTGGGCAAGATTCCAGTTTATGTAAGATAAAACAAACAAAAATGTACAGTCAAACCTCCCTAATGTGGCCACATTAGGAATTTGGCCACTTAAGAGAGGTGGCCACACTTGAGGGGTTCTACCAAAAACATAACCAAAACAGTATGCAGTATAAAGATAATGTAATACAGTACAAGGTCGCTTATTGAATCTTGATTGATCTGTACTGTTTGTCTTGATTGAAGAGGTCTACTATCTAAGTCTTCCCCTTTGTCTAACTGTGGCACTAGACTGCTATGCCAGCGGTTCACAACCAGTGGTATGGGTACGCAAAAAAAAAACTCAGTGATGGCGAAAAAAAGGTACAAAAGTGTCAACAGTATAAAATAAGTCAAAAGTGGTAAAATTATTAAAAAAATAACGTTTACTATAATATTAAAAATATTATAATAAATAAATTATTAAAAATAACGTTTTTAAATTGCATATAACAAAAATTACTGATAAATTACATGTGTTACAATTCACTGTAACTTCGGATTTTTAAATGTAAAAATGTATGCACTAATTGTTCACATTTCAATTATGGTACTGTACATTGCTAATATTAAGGGTACAATTT
>JAQIWH010001116.1:0-35489 GCA_034695005.1 Cryptops parisi | reverse complement strand
TAAAAACGAACTTCAAAATTTGAAACAAGCTGAAACATTTTTTACGACCAGTCAAGTTAAATAAAAGGTTGTAATAAGAGTCATCCTACTGTATATGTATCAGTACAAGACAAACAAAAAAACCACGTACAATACAATGACGTTATTCTATGCATTTATAGTGTAATAAGTATACAAATTACACCCTAAAAATTTATATCGATATATGTGTGACAAAAGAATCTCAAACCGTTAATACAGCAAAACTAATAATAAAACCCATCAAAGACTGATACACTAGAATGTGACCAATTTACGTATGGTACAATATTCTGTTGTGGTACTAATGTTAAAGGTACAGTATTCAATTAAATGTTGCCTTGGCATTTATACTTTAACTGAAAAAAAAAACAGCAATAGAATAGAAAACTCGATACAAAGAAACTATAGAACAACAATCCTAGCACGCATTCTCTGGTATACAATTGTCGTACACAATACTTGAACAATAAATTCAGCCTTTTCAATGTAACGCTTTTCTAACAACGGGTTGAAATCGATTACCAACGGAAATAATTTCACCAATAAAACTGCTGACATGACAAACGATTCAAGAAAACAAGTGGATAAAAGAAAAAAATAACCTCCGTTCAAGTAAACTTGCTCGTATTAGAACTTGTTTGTTTTGTTTTTTACCTCACACACATACTAGGGTAAAAAAAAAATTGTACTTACTTTTTTTTAGAACAATTTTAAAATCGATACATATCGGAGTTACCAATTGGTACCTACAATGTTTCCACTACGAAACCTCTAATACCTACAAAAAGCTCTTTGGAATTGAAAAATAGCTTTGTCATAACTTCTTTTTTTTTGTGGTACTTTCTTACCAAAGCCATACCTTAACAACTCCATTGTGAAGTCCGAAGCAACGTTCGAGAAGAAATTAAAACCAATAATACCAACCAAAAAAGAATTGAAACTGGAGAAAAACTTGTATGTCGACCAATATCTAATATCCGGCTTGCACTGAACGTGGCGGGATTCAGAAAGAGTCAATAAGCGACGAATAAAGGGGCACAGTTATTACGATTTCATATCAAAAAGATATAATAAAAGTGAAGTGCCCACCATCGATATTGGTAGCCAGAAGGAAGAGAAAAAATTTAGAAAACCAAACACCAAATTTCTACACCACTGAGTATAATAGCATTACAGAAATACATATAAAAAGTCTTCGTACAAAAAGTTTCCGTTTGAAACTTTTATTGCACCTGTTGCTGAAATCCGCCAACAGCCAAACAAAATCACAAAAAAGAAAGCTATAAACTTTAAGAACTGCACTGTATATGTACTGTAACCCGATCCAATCTAGTCGTACAACGGTTCTGTTGCTTGTAAACAAAAAGTAAGGTCAGAAATACAGTACCTCATATGTGGCTCAAGATACTGTACATTCCAACAAGTCGAGTGCAATACGAAACACAACCAATGAGAAATGTAGCAATTTCGTACATCTTTTCAACACTTACAATAATAATATTTGTTCGCAATAAGTAATTACTAGGATCTATTCAATACAGATGTTACAAAACAAGTATATTGAAAATGCTTTATAAGCACATTCTAGCCTGTCATATACAGATATACTGTATGTACGTACGTAATACGAAAAATCCATTCTTGATTTATGCGAAATTCGATGTATGGAAAATAAAACTTCTGCAATCTGAGTAATTTCGATACTTAATTTATGCGTGTTTCGTTTTGTATCTTGATCCGCTTTGAACTGTTCTCGTAGATAAATAAAATAAAAATAAAATAATTCTTTTTATTGATTTCTGCACGTTTCGATTTATCCGAATTTTGATTAGTGCGAAAGTAAATTTATGCGATCATTGAGTAATTCTATACTTGATTTATGCGACTTGTGAATAATTTTATTTTTTATTTCTGCAATTTTCGATTTATTTATTTATATATGCGATTTTTTTACATTGGTCTTATGCGGTTTTTGCGAAGGAGTATGAAGTTCTAGTTTATGTGGAGTATGCGTTTTTTAGTACATTCTATACAGTATGTGCTCATAAGCGACTGTACTTAGCACTATACTTTCAATTCCTAGCTCATTCACTCCCAAAATGACAAGTGAAGCTAATATAAAGAGTATATAAAGTAATAATAATAATATAAAGTTTATTGCATTCTAAGAACATTGGACAGACGATACAAAAAACAAGTTGATAGGCATGAATAAAAAAACCCTTAAATCAGAATACACAGACGAGGTTTTGATGCGTTATGTACAATGAGTCATCGATTTATGCGAGTTCTTTATAGCTACGTGATTTCATTGAAAATAACAAGAAAAAAATCGTCTTCTTAGAAGCTTATTTGCGACAAAATTTCGTTATGCGATTTTCTTGTGATGTAGTAGTTTTTGCGTAATTGTCTGAACTCAGAAATTTCTCACTTCATTGAAATTTTGGTATACGATTTTCACATAACTCGAGATCGGTGAAAACATAACCCCAGCATAAACTGAGAACCTTTAGTATAACGTTCAAACTAACCATAAATAAATGAGTGAATAAAACTGAACTCGTGTTGAAATTTAAAATTTAAAACTGAAGTTGTACAGAAAACAACTATTCCAAATGAACAGGCAGCGTCTCTTGCGTGTTGTTGTCTGTCACTATACATTATGTAACAATAAAGCAATAAAAGCCTTTTAATTGGCTTGACTTCAATGAAAGGCTGTAAAGTTTAGCGAGGAAACTTTTAGAACTGTACATGAAAATTACAAAACAGGTATAAATTATTTTATTTAAAACGCTTATTTTACTATTTCTTTGAGTTTACAACCAATTGACACAAAACTATAAAGTAAGCATAAATTGCAAGCTTCACTGAGTGAACGTACTATAACCAATTCTTACACTGTAAGTGGTTTATTCTTGCTATACAATTCAACGTCCGACTCTACAATTTTCTGCATCCTACCTTTGTTTGCATTTAAAAGGTTAACTACGTAATGAAGAGCAGCATAATGTTGCCTTAACCACTCACTTTAAACGTAATTAATTTGCCTAATAAAAATAAATATTTGATCCTAACACCTACGTAATTTTTAACATGTTATTTACAGTAATTATAACTGAAGTGTTGCGTTTACGGCCTTTAGAGATTCAATTTTAATACGTTTATCGTTGAAAGGGATCTTGACTTAAAAGAGCTATTACCTAAATTTTTCCTGTATCAAAACAGAAAAGACTAGATAAAAAAAATTGAAATTGTTACGACATCCGGGCATCAAGGATAAGAGCATTCCACTTTGTCTACCAGTTTGAAACTAACTTACGTTTCCGACTAGCCATTCAGTCCATTTGCAGACAAGTCCAAACAACAACAACAACAACAACAAAAAAGAAAAAGTAAAAAAAAAAAATATATAAAAACTATATAAAAGAGTATGTGGGGAATAAGAAAAAAAGCTCAGTGAGGTCGAAATCGAGAAAGGCAGTAATGAAAGCGAAGAGCACCCTTTTTTGGCCCTGATGACGACAGGCCATCAGCAAAAGCATTCAAGTTGAGCGCGAAAAAAAAATAGAAAAGTACTAGTAGTCCGTAGTAAGTAGTGGAAGTGTCTAAAAAAAAGAAGAAAAAAAGATGGCAGCCGACTTGTTCCATTCGATGATGGTGGTGATGGTGGTCGACGACGACGACGACAAAGTGAAAGGATAGAGGAGAGGCGAACAATAACTGGCGTCAGTAGGTAATAAGCAACTTCCATGGCTTCCCATCTCTACAGGCCTTCGGTTGCCTAGCAACCACCCCCATCGTCGTGACAATAACCATCGCACTGCATGCTCAGCAGCCCGCAATCGGCGAGACCTCTATCATCATCAATCCCGACCTCCATCTTCCTCTGACTAGCGTTCGCATTATCACTGCCTTCGCAGATTCCTTGCCCGACCAACTCGGCCTCACACTTTTCTCTTTCAATCCTCCAAAAAAAAAAATTTCAGTTCTACTATCCAAAGAATACTACTACTACTATGCACACACACACACAAAACTGTTCCTACACTTCCTCGTCTTTACTTTTCCAACTCCTCCCTCTCACTACTACTAGTGCTATTTCTTCTATTGGCCCCTTGAAAGTCACCGAGCATTACCGCAAACCATCATCATCATCCGACTTTGTAGACTCATGCATATGCAACGGAAAAGCCGCTGCATCCATCGAGCCTAATTGCATTTGATCCCCTCCAACCTAGAGACGACCATTGCAAATGACTTCACTTTTCCACTCTTACCATCATCACCACTACCAACGTTCATTTGATCCTATCCTGCTCCAACCCCCTAAAGCTTATCAATTCAATCAGCAACTTCATTTGAAAAAGATGGTGAAAAGTCGCTTCTGGACATACAAAACTCTCCTCCGTAAGTGAACCTAGTAAGCTACAGTATGAGTCACTATGATTTTCTAGTTCCATTTGATATTTTTGCAAAATTCTTCCAAAAAAAAATTTCTTTCAAGAGATAACCAATTTCAAATCAGTTTATTTTTAAATTTTCATTTTATGATTAACTAATTTCTAAACTAAAAGTATACTCGTGCTGTAGCACGGGTGCATAAGATAGGGATTCCAAGTTAGTAATACAAACTTTAGACTCATAACCACAAAATTAACATACTTGAAATTTTTACGTTTACAACCAACCAACCATCTAGTGACAGGATGCTACAATTATAGCAAAGCGTTTATGAAACAGTCACAAAACTAGTAATTATTATTAATATTCGTTTTCTAGTAAAAGCTGACCAATTCAAATATTTAACATAAGTGAAAACAATTTTTTTCCAAAATTACTTTTGAATTGATTAAAATTGAACGATTAAATTTGATAATGAAATTTGACAAACTGAGACCTTTTTTAAAAAAAAAAATAGTTTTGACAATAAGCCCTCGTGCTCAATATTACTCATTTAAATAATGTATACAAAGCTGACAACTAAGTTGATTACATACTCAGTGATTTTAGTTCCTTTATAAATAATGGATCGTATGTGTTGTAAATATTAGCATTTTGTAATTACTCTTATAACAAATTAACTGAGTTCATAAATATAACAACTAAATTTTATATAATCTTATTCCTCAAATATACATATCGGGGCAAAGTGAATATTTGCTATAATTTCTCATAAACATTGCAAAGTAGTAAAGTATACCATTAGTTAGCACAAATTGTACAACATTCGCTATATTCTACAATCTACATGATACGTACTGTATAGAATATACAGTACGTATAGTCTACGCAATAATTCACATATTACGAGACTATCATCGTAATATGTGAATGATAGTCCTGCTTTTGAACCTAAACGTTTCCTGGAAAAAAAACTACGTGTATCTGTATCTAAGAAACAACTATCGTCTATCACTTTAGTGAGAATGACAATGTTTCGTTGAAAATCCTTAGCACAAGACAGGATCACAAAACTACAAAAAAAGCGAACAGTAGATTTTTTTACACTCTATAAACCTTGTGTTGTCACGGAATCGAACATAACCGTTATGTGGGAGACTGTTATTTCGCCTTAGGTCAGCATATTTTGGCAGTTCACAACTTCTTTGCCACACCATGTTCTTAAGGTGATTTCTTTGTCAAACGGTAGCGTGGCTTTATTTTCACCCAAATGTCTCGACGAATAAAGATGGGACCATTTTACGTCACTGTTTCGACAGACCTGCCAAAAAATATCTGCAATGCAATTTTTGTCACCAACTTCGGACAAAGCTAAGATTCCTGGAAGGTGTCGTGAATATTTTATAGCTACCAAGGGAGAATCCTAACCAACACACAATTCTTGTGCAAGCGATAACGCCTTACTTCCATCCACTCCCCCAAAAGAAGTCAACTTTCGGTGGTAGTAGTGGTGGTGGCAAAAGTAAAAAATAAAATAAAATGATACACTACATCTTTTTCTTCTCTTTTGGCTACAAAAAATAAAATAAAACAACCATTTTTTTTCTTCTTTTCGCGTCCCCAGTTCGTTCATACAACGCTGAAGAAGTCTCTTAACCGAAAAGAAATAAAAATCAGAAACGGTTGTTTTATCATTACCAAATATATATAAAAACTCCTAGGCAATCGTGTCAAGAAAATAGAGGTGGCAAGTTGTTTATGGTGCCACAGTGGCGGCGATAAGTATTGATTTTTTCCACAAGACGACCAAAAAAAAATACAGAGATAAAAATCGTTAAGATATCATTTACACAGTTATAAACCTAGCTTTTTATTGTATTATTTCGTTCAAAATAAAATTCAAACTAAAATACGTACTTTTGCCTATTCAGTTCATTAGGTAAAATCGCCACTAAGTCGATTAGCTTTAAATGCAAATCATAATATGCGCTAATTATGTAAACAAAAATGGCAGTTAGCTTAGAATCTTCAAATAGCCAATAGTTAAGTCAATATTACGTCTTCAAATCATTTGAATTTCAAAACTTTGAAACCAAATGTAATTTCCATTTTGGATATTGGCCTATGTATAGTCACGGAAGCAGAATTAAAGAATCTCCTATCGCTATGTCCAAAAGTAGACACATGATGGTCAAATAAATTGTAACAAAACAATTTTAATATAATGATCATAATGTTTCAGTGTTGCGGAAGAGTTCTAATGTGGTAAAGTTACATTATCGATGTGTATTATCATGGTGCATTTTTCCTTCGAACGACAAATTTTCAAGATTGATGAGAGAAAATTAATTCTACGCTTTAATGTAACTCTAAATAAATAACTAACTATCGCAACTAACTCAGTAATAACATAAATTTGATATTTTCTCAAGTTTCTGCACGAAGCAATTATAAATTATGAACTTTATACATCATGTATTTTTATGATCTAGAACAAACTTTTCAGCGATGATTTCGTCACGAGTCAACTTTAAGCAATGCAGTGACCTCCGTAATATTTAAAATCTTAATAATCATGATAATCTGCTTATGTTTTATAAAAGTCTAACAAAGGAAAACGAGTAGACAACGGCATAAAGTTCATGAATTTTAAACATATTCTTCACATGTGTTGGTAAGACTACCAGTAGGAACACCCAGTGGGTCAGGTGATGGTTGAAATTTTTATTCAAGTCAAAAACGTTATAGCAACTTTGCATCACGTCGCGTTGGGAGTCAACGAGTAAGGCCATTAAGAATGAAGAAGGTGGTAAAGGAAAAAAAAATATACCAAAAGTCGACCTGTAAAAGGAGGGGAAAAAAAGAACGAGAAGTTGTAGGAAGGTGTTAAAAAAGAAGACGAAGAAGAAGAAATTTAATGGTGAAAAACAAGCACTCTTTTTCTTTTGAACGAGAGTCGTGTTTTCGTCGTGGTTTCGAAAGCCATCATTCAAAACAAACAAAGCAGCCACGTGTTCCAGACAGTTGCCGAGGCGTAAACAAGTTTTTCACTTCCCTTGGAAAAAAAAAGGGTTGAAAAAATAAAAGCAAAAAAAAAAAAAATAAGGATGGTGAGCAATGTTTAGTGGGGGCAAAGACTAGCATTCAAAAAAATCACTTGTACCCCCTCTTCCTTCAAAACACCTTGCAGAGAAATCGTAACAGAAATCTCTCCAGCAACAACAACAAGAACGGCACTCGTCATTTCAATTCAATTTATTCATCAGGTGAAATGGAGTTCCGACGAGACCTTTCACTATGGACCAACGAGCACTCTTTCCATGCAATTCCTATCAACAAAGAGCAACACACATACACAAAAAAAAATAACGAATTTTTCTTCCTGAAAGGTGGATATTTTGGGAGGCTGGGTAAAAGGTTGTACACAATGCCAGAGATGTTTTTCTCGACACATTCTGGCATGAATGGTGCCACCTAAAGAAGACGAAGAAAGAAAGGACGAAAAAAAACTATGCAACTATATACTTGAGATGGAAGACGAATAAGAAAGAAAAAGCAAAAGAGAAAGACACAATGACAAACAAGAAACAGCAGATCGAGTGATTGGGATGTCACCGTAACAACAACCGACTCTCCATCTTACACATGCCCATTTTGTACCACCCACGCACATACACTTTAGGAAACCCAACACACAAAGATGTTGCAACCTATAAGAACGATGCGGATCGATCAATGACACCAAAAAGGAATTGCTACATTCTATGGCACACAACCCAAAACCTGTTACTCGTGATATCCTACAATAAAATACGATTACAATTCTATCGATCGTTTGTAATGGTAAAGTTATTTTTCAGAGATGCTAATATTGAAAGAAGTCGATGTAATTATCCGCGTGGGTCATATACGTACATTATAATTAAAAAGCCTCAGGCTTACAGTAATATAGGCTTAAACACTCTCCGTGGGCTGAAAACGTTAATAATGACCATGACGATTGCAATAACGAAAATTTCATCTGTTCTTGACATACCCTAAACTAGAGTTTCCCAAACCACCGATGGGTCGCCTACTGATTTTTGGTGGGTCGCTAAAAATATTAAAAATGTTAAGTTACCAAGTTACCCAGTAAACATAAAAAAGCGAAAGTGAAAATTAGAATAAAAAACTACAATACATAGGTTTGCTCAGACGTAGCAATGTAGTAAAGTAGGCTACATTAAATAACTAATTCACCCCCCCCCCCTTTTCTCAACATAAGCTAGATGGATCACGATGTTTGTTATTTTTAAAAAATTGGGTCGCGATCCATAAAATTTTGGAAACCCCTGGCCTAAACTGTTATAATGAAAAATACTCAGCTATATATACTTGTAGTTGAATGCCAATCTAATGTTTAGAACACATTTTTATTAAAATTTGGAATAAATTGAAAATCATTATCTTGTCATACTTGCACACTCATTAAAAATTGAAAGACAATTGTGGAATCAATACATAAGCCAATTATGAGTGAACCACTTCAAAGGTACCGCCAAAATAGTCAAATTCGCAAAAATTACAACTGTATTAGCCATTTGTAATTTTATTGATATTTTTCCCGAATTGAGATTGAACGTTCGCTTACTTGTTTTATTTATTTTAAAATCTCACAAGCCACGGGAATGAAACAGTAACAAATACCCAACTAACAAATACAAAATATGTTTTGACACTTGCTTCTTAAAGTGTAAACAATCATATATACATTTTGAATCTTAACAAGTAAATGAGGTTTTTCGAACAAAGTGGAAGTAAGTTTCAAAACTTATCTTATCTTATATATAACAGTCTGCAAGTCGAAATTGTTATTTCCATCGTTCTCCCACAAATCACATCGTAAGAAAAAAACGAAAGCACCAAAATAAAGAGATTGTCGTCAAGCTTTAATTGTATGTCTTACTTTTTTGATTTTTCGAATTCTTTGTTTGTAATCGCTGTTTGTAATGACGTCACACGTGAACGGTCCACTCAACGTGGACCGTTAGAGCGATCAAGGTTCCCGTAGTTTGACGAGTTTAAAAACTAGTACAGATAACGATTTAAGGCGTAAGTACCTGCATAGTATATCGATGTATGGTGCCGGTTGAATCTATAATGTAGTTATTCAAGAAATGGTAGGGGTGGTTAAGGTTTCTGAATTCACGGCTTAATTCAATTAAGCGGTGAAATTTAATTATTTGTGTTATGGTAAATAAGCCGCGTGTCCGAAGAAAAGTAGAAATCAATTGGTAAGGTGATAAAACAAATAAAATACGAATTATTTTATTGTATGTTACCTGTAGCCGGCGTATCCTGTAATTAGGAACATCAGCCCAGATTCTAACACTGTGGGTTGAACAAGTTATGATCTTTGTCTTGAGTAAAATTATTTTTTCTATGAAAGTTAAAATATTATTTTTAATAAAAATACAAAAACGCAATATAAAAACGTTTAGTAATGTATATATTGCGAAGGATAATAGAGGTTAATTTTTCATTCTGGTGTGCAAAATTAAGTTTGCTATTAAACCATACACCATTACATATTTTTTTTTACAAGATGGGGTGGATTATTTAAATGTAACGAAAATTTGCCATCATGATTCTACAGATTGACCACAATATCTAATCGCTTGTGTGAGCAATTCAATGTCGAGTGAGACATCGCCCTGCATGAGGTAACGATACGAGCTTGTCGCGTATACCTGTCAACTACGATCCTGTGACGAGCGAATCAGGTGTGACAATGGGGCTCTTTTGGGTGCAGAAGGAAAAGAAACGGGTTGAATGAAAGCGTTCGAAAGCTGCTGCTGTCGTCTTCTACTTCTCTCGGGGGCATCATACCATGATAATCGGGAGCATGTAAGTGCGAAAGTGAAAGGCTGCCACTGCACCACCTTCCATCACTGCCAGCAGCTACGTTAAACGAATGATAGTGGCTTAACAGCTGCAGCCCTGCAATCAGCTTCCACCCTTTTCCTTTTCGTGACGCTGTTATTGCAAAGCTTGTTGGGCGTAATTCGGCGGGAAGCCCATCTCCGTTCAATACGAGGGCTAAACCGATTTTAATCTTCCTCTCAGAGCTCCGGGTTCTTTGTCAACGTCATGCCTGACGGTGCTTTCTAATCGCTCGAGATTCTCGGAACCCCTTCATTTGACGGCGACGCCGGGCGAAAAAGAAGGTGGAGGAGGAAGCAATTTCGCCTACGCGATTACCTTTGACAGAGTTAAGCTCCCGTCGATCGCCCACCATCCCCCACCCCCACCTTCTCCCCTACACACACCATTGCTACAATTGCTTAAGCTCGAAAGAGAAACGAAAGCGTATATATGTAGTAAACGGTGTCGCCTGTCTCTCTCTTTCTCCCCTCTACCACTATCAACGTTGGCAGAAACGAAGAAGAAAAAAACAACTTGAAAAAAACGAAAAGCTTGCTAAAGATAAAACAAATACCTTCACTCGTTCCGGGAACACTAAATCACGATGTTTGCCCACGCAAGAGGTTGTTGCCACGCCAGTCTTTACCCGTCTGTCTCCCAAACCATCAACTTCACTCCTAAACTGGATGTCGAATCGCCTACAAACCAACTTAACACCGACAACTATTGAACCCACACTATTCCCGCAATCTCGGACACGTCGCGTCAATGTCTGACAGAACAATTACCGCTATCAATGATTCATATCCCCTGCGCGATGGTATTCATCACCTACAGTATATATGTCATCTCTTTTACCCCATTGCATCGTACTGGTCATCGCTAGAACATTCATTTTTTTTCTCTACGTTTCTAACACGTTGAAGTATTACAAAATCAGCTTTAATAAATGGTACAAATGAATCTATTGTATATGAAATTAAATTCATCAACTGTCTGTTCGTACGTAATACAGGGTCGGTTGAGTTAGAAAAGTCGGGTCTATTGTTTGCAAACGCGTTGTTAGCTGTTTAAATTAAAGGGATTCGAGCAATATAATGAAAAGCCACATTTTTAAAATGGTTCAGAAGAGCCACTTTCTGGTGATAAACTCCATAGAGTACCATACTGTTCAACAAGGTGATTTTCTATATTATGATTATCATTTTCTGGAAAATCCAGAAAATAGTGAACTAACAAGCTAGAAACAGTACCGAGGAACAATTTGATGCAAAAAATATCATTTTTGAAAAACAATGTGGCTTATCATTATATTGTCCGGTAACTTTCAATTCTACGCATTTAAAAAATAGTTATGCAAAAGTAGTACAGTAATCACCATAGTGTATATATTGTAGATGTAAAAAACACAACAGAGAAAACCTTTATAAACCTACTCGGGTAACTATAGCCTACTTTACAGACGTACGAGACCTACTGTATAAATGGCTACGAATTCAAATCCTCTGTCTTTCATTTTCGTTAGATTTCTTTGGAGAAAAAAACTTTCATTCTGCACCACAGTATACATAAAATCAATCATGAAGATTATAAATGCAAGTCACGAAAATGATAGTTTCGGTAATGAAAAAAAAAAGTAATAAAATGTGATGTGGAAATTCTAATTCTCAAGTTCCCCAAACGGGTATCTCAAATGGCTTATCGCATTATTATCCCTCACACTCGAGTTGGGTTTCTCGCTCTTCTAATTTCTGCTGATCATACGACTACAAGTGGCGCGTGCCTTTGCTTTAATCAGCGTTTTCAACAACGATGATAGGAAAGCTGTGTGTGTCTTCTTTTTTTTTCACTTCTTTATATATATATATATTTTTCAACGCTGTCGAGAAACGCAATTTCGCATTCTGCCCACTTAAAATGAAAACCCATTAGGTTAGTTAACTTTTCCACTTCTTCCACCCTTCACCTTCCTCGTTATAATTCATCCATCAAAACTGTCTGCAATGTTAACACACAATGGTACTTTGAGTGGCACCACTTGTGGAAGAAGAAAAAAATATAACTAAATAAATAATACATAAAAAATTATAATTCCCCAAACAACGACGCGCAAGATCTCATCTTGAAATGACAAAAAACGAAAAAAAAACTGAATGAATAAGCACAAAATTCTCTTTTAACTAAATTAAAAGCATATCAGAAACATTCAGCTTTCTCTTTTCCAATTTTTTTTTTTTATAAAAAAAAAACCATTATTTTCTTTCCAGGTGATTAATTCCTACCAACGAAGGAATTTTTCATTTATATACTGTAGATCAAGAAAAAAATAAATAATATATATAAAAAAAAAACTGGATTCGGGAGAAAAAATCCAGTTTAGATGGACCCAGCATCTTCATCAATTTCGTCTCTCTCTCTTCCGTTTACGTGAGTGGAATGACGTGATATGCGGAGAAACCGTCCTTGATGTAGCTGGTACAGTAATCAAGTGGTGAAGGAGAAGGGGGTGGGGTGGGGACATTCATTCATCTCCGGCACGTGCTCACTTCCTCCATTTCTACTAAACTCACCACGCCCCCACCCCCACTGTTGATGCGACCACTCATCCGGGCAATGATCGGTGAAGGATGCAGTGGTCCAAAGGAAATGACACCAACCTCCAGTCGCCGCCTTGTGATCACATACAGTACATACGCAACCTTTTCTACTGTGTATAGGCGATGTACGATTTGCAAAGGTTTTTCCGCGATCCGTTACTAGATTCTGGTGGAGAGATGATCCCAGGGTGCCAAATTAAGTCTCTTGACATTTTCAAGCTCGACATCGTTTCGCATCTGCACGATTATTATCACGGGTGTCTCGAGAATAATAAATCATCAAAAATCCCGATGATATAGCGATTCATCTCTGTCATCTGCACCATCCTTCCATTCTCGTAGGTGGACAATAGACTTGTCAAGTTTTAAAACCAGCGCATTGCTCGCAGCGGTCAGGGGCATTTGATATTGGTGTGTGATGTTAGTGTTTGTGCATCGAAAGTGAGCCGATCGTTATTAAAACTTTTACATCACAACTAACATACAACGAATGTAGGTATGAAAAAAGATTCTGTTAAAGCTTATTATCTCATTCTTGGCACAGCATTGTTCTCGAAAAATTGCTCCGAGCCAACAGAAACTCGACTAAACGAGAGACTTTTGTTGGCGGCCAAATGAAAATATTGATTAACCAGTAGCTGAGCTATAGTAATTAAGAGTTAATTTTCCTGCTTCCCAGGTTTAGGCTGATTCGAGGGAGTGACCCCTTTCCAAACGAGTTGGTCTTAACAACAGACCTATAGGGCACAAAATGAACATCGACAACCACAAAGGCTTTAACTTCAACTCGAGTAAAACCAATATAAAAAAAAATACCAGTTTTTCTTTTTCTAGCGCAGAAGAGAACCCGAGTAAACATTATTAAAGCTATTACCGTACCCAAAAAAATTCCCATCCGAATAAACAAAAATTACAGAAACAAAAATAAACGCGTAAGTGAAACGGGCATACCGGTATCTAAAATGCATCCATTGATTACTGCAACAAGCAATGTACGAAAGGTTTACATTTCATAAAACAATTAACCTGTAAAAGCAAAAAATGTTACGTACGAGTATTCTTAGTAAATTCTCATTGTATAATTCGATGTTTTTTGCAGAAACAATTAAATTTTCAGTTCGCTAGTCATCGGTTATTCCCGCTAAAGTAATTCACTTGCTCATTAGAAAACGATTTCTTGAAAGATATATATATATATAATATATAAAAAAAAATTAAAGTCTTCGTTACTTTTGTAAACACGGTTCGTTCGTCTCGATAACGTCAAAGGGAGCAACGAACAAACCGTTAGAAATTGGAACTGCACTTGCAAACAACGATTAGGCTTAGAAAAGCAAAGCGAAAAGAAGGGATTCCTTTTTAACCCAATTAGGAGGACCTTTTCTGCACTTGGTACCCACCAAACACGAGAATAAACAATGGGGTTTGCAGCCGAGCATTACCAAGAGGATAAAGGCTTGGTTCCAACTTGGCAACTAGGACCGAGGTTTGCTACTATAAGGATTACCGCTACCACTGTACTACTACTACTACTACTACTTCTACTACCACACGACCAAGTCAAGGCGCAGATATAAGCGAACCGAATGAATAATGAGCTTTGAGCGAGCAAACAGAGGGGCCAGAGGGGAATCGAATTGGTTGCAACCGACAACGATCTAAGAGACGACGGGAGAGCAACAAATCACCGCAAGCTGCCATGTAAATATTAGCCATGATCGTATAACGAGCTGAGTAATAAACTCGGGAGGTGCCCTTGCACCGGACCCGGCGACATTTTCGCCTGTTTGTCGCCAAAACGAGACACAAACTAAACAACACAACAAACCGACCACCACCACTGCTTCCAACATCGAGCGAACCGCAAACACCAACGCTACTTACCTTCGCTCCGCGGTCAAGGTGCAACGGCTACGAAAGAGCCGACCAATCAATAATGAATTTGCAATTGCATCGGTTAGCCCAAGACGGGCATTTGCAAACAAATATTATTCGCTTCCTTGCATAACCCTCATTTCGCTTCTCTGCATATATCAGCCTATCTCGCTTCCCTGCACAACTTGATAAGGAAGCTCACTTTACCCCCCTGCGAGTTGTTAACGCTACTTGAAACATGGTTTTAATTATACGCAACAAACACAACAAATGACAGTCGGTCCCGACCAATAATAAAATCGAACTCTGTTATATAAATTAAACCTTGCATGGAAATCTATCACGATGATCGACAGTTTTCAAATTGGCTGTTCTACTAGTTATCAGGTATTCTGTGACTCGAACTGCACACTCACATACTAGAACTAACGATAATGAACACGATAAACTTAATGTTACCTATTATATGTCAGCTACAATCTACAAATACAAATGACAAGTTTATCTACAAAGATAATAGATAATATATACTTTATTGACAAAAATTAATTTAATCATTATACACGTCAATAAATCTATGAATAAATATCACTGTATTCACTGATTTGACAGCGAGTTCTGTATATGTGGTTTGGTTATTTGGTCAAAAATTCCCTCAGATGTGTAATAAGTAAAACACTTTCGCTATTATGCTATTTTGTGCGATAGTGCACATTTGACTCAACGCTCCTATGACTGCTACTTTACTTCCACAATATGTACGCCACAGGACAAGTGTGGTATAGATGCTGGCTCTCATGCTGGCATTGTTAGCTGTAATTCATCCATTTATGACATTTAATATTTATGCGAAGTTTATGCATACCGTTACACTCGCACGCACCGAGGACTAACTATACTTCAAAGTTCGACTTCGAAGTGAAAAAACCAAATATCAGTGCACAATATTCTACAGAATTGTTTACAAACCTCTAGAGTTACAACAAATTTCACCGGACTAGTTTGAAAGAAGTGTAGTAAAATACAGTACTAACAAATATTTCTAGCAAAACTCCAGACACTCTTCAAAACAAAACAACAAAAAACCCTACTAATTCATTTATCAATACTAGTATGTAATAATATTTTACGTCACGTACGTACTATATATAAAAATAAAAGCTTTGTTAGTAAGTACACTTTCCATCAAGTGATGTTTGCTACCAGTGATCGTGAAAATGACACATCTGTGAGTGAAACAAAATGACAACCTCGATGACCAAAACCTTTTAGTCCATTCATCAAAAGAGGAATACCCATCACTAGCATAAAAACGACCATTCGTTTTTTTTGTGTGTGTGTATGATTTTGGCAATAAACGGAAGATGAAAAAAATGAGATAAAAAATAATCGTAAAACAGAGATATGATGAGTCACTGACAGATTGAAGGTTTTGAGATAAAAATATAAAAACCAAGAAAGTTATTTAAAAAGAAAAAGCTTCTTTTTTTAGGAAGACAAGATACAAAACTTTTCAAAAAAAATTATGCACGAGACTATAATTTTTTTGAACGGCTTCCAAGAAATAAAACAAAACCTTTGAAAAAAAAATAAATAAATAAAAAATAAAGTCAATACCAGAATTCTCTTCATCATTAGTTGGAAACTTTGGTGGTAATTCTATCCGAATGATGGAACGGGGGATTTATTTATATTCCCTGCTCGGTGCGCGATCTTAATCAAATTTAATTGCGTTATCAGAATGCGGAACAATGAAGCTAATACACAAGGCAGAATGAAAATCCAGTTAAAACTGGAATCTAAACTTCGCCATAACTTGGATGCGTTTTCGCAAATGAGTCACTTGGGACCGGGCAATTTGCATATTCCAGTTACCATTTGCCAACGTAAACATGTCTTGCTATTGTTGATGAACATTGGGGCGTAAAATTTATTGAATCTACGCATCAACGTAATGACTGAATTCCATCGCAACTGATTACTTACATTTTAAGTCAATAAAAGCTTTCCTTGGTTTATGTAGGCTTACGTTCTTTGTGAAGTATGGTACAGTATTGTAATTTACACATCAGTAAACTAGAGAACTTGGAGTGGATAAACTTGAGTTTTAGATTATTGCTTAAACAAATTATAGTTTAAATTAAACTATAAAATAAGCCTAGGTATTAAGCAAATGATTAAGTTCCTAATAAACAAGTAGCAAGCAACAAATCAACTTTAGAAATGTTCCAGATTCAGACACATACATTATCTTATTTGTTATGACGTGTTTGCTAAAACTATACTATGATACAACAAGTATAAAAGAAGATGTAACGTTAATTAATGTCAGAACTTCCACTGACGTTAAGTGTGCCATTTTTTTTCCAAACATTAATTGCACGATAAGTAACAAGTTCTTGTTTAGCAAACTCTAGCCAACTTTAAGTTTTAGCTAATATAAGCTATCCGTGATGATTTATGACGGTCCAAAATTTAAATAAAATTTAATATAGAAAATCCTCGATTCATGTGAGAATTAAGTTCAGCGAACATAACACTCGATATATGCAATTGTAAAAGTTTGTTCGGAAGATCAAAAATCTCATATAAGCCTATCGACATTAGCATAAAGTGAATGAACTCCAGTGTTCAGTCACTTGTATACCACGGTATAAACTCGCACAACGGCACAATTCGCTGGCATATAGCAAATATCTGTGATATAATTATCGTACATTAGCAAAATCACAAAGCATAGTATAAAGAAATTGCATAAATTTTAAGAATCAACCTAAATAAAAAATGGTGTTGAACACCATGTGTAAGCAAAAATAGCTTCATGCCACTTGTTATTACAACCTTTTCTTTAATTTGGTTTTGTGTGGGTGCTTCAACATCTTGGCTGTCCATTTTGATCAATTTTCTAATATCCCAAAAAGCTGAAATTTTAAACGAAGACACGGTCTGCGGAATATTTAATTCTATTAAATTTTGACAGATCGATGACGTATCAATTTCGAGAACATGTCATCGTGAAGGTGGAGTTTTTCTCGCTGAATGTTGCTGACGCTAACAAATATAACCTTCATTTCAAACACTGTTAAGTCAAATCAAGCATTGTTATGACTCGACATACATAAATACATGTATATATTGCACTTATAGTTTACTTCATGAAGTTTATCTGAGCAATCATTCATTGTTGTTAATCCACTGGTATAAACACTTAACACAAATCAACAAAACCTATCCTTTCTGCGTATTTGTTTAAAATATTTTTAAAATTTGGTTTGAAAACAAAAGCACAAAATTAAGCCAGGTTAAAAGTTTGTACTGTGAAACAAGGTTTTTTCCTATTACAGTATTTGTTTGTAACTTCACAACAGCTCTTAAATTCTACTTTTATAGCAAACCCAACAATCGTTTTTAAAAAATTATTTTAAACAAACCAGTAACCCGCAGCCATTCATACATACACCCATGCAAAAACGTAGAACTAAACCCATTCTACAAAGCTGGCATCTTTCCTCCAAAGACAAGACGATATCAATTCCCAACAGCCGTGTTCTTCTTAAACTCACAGCGAGAAAAAGAAACGAATGATATTAACAACGCGTGGTTCAATCTCTTCTTCTTCCTTTCTTTATATATATATATATTTTTTCCTTCAATTCTCATCTTATTTCTGAAAGCTCCATCCTTTTGCGGTAGTAGCCAAAAAGGATGAACCGTTTTATCCAGGCGAAAAGACGACGAAAGAAGAAAGAAAAAACCCAAAGAGGGCATTTTCTTTCTCTCTCACGAGTTCGCACCAGTCGAGGTTGTAAAACAGCCCAAGTAGAGATGGCGAACAAAAGAGAGAGGAAATTGGCCTTCTACACGTGGTTCTCGCTTTGGCCGGCTGCTTTGAAAAGGCGTAAACGTCACCCTATGACGTACAGAGCCTTTTAGCCTCCCTCTGCAAATGACATAACCCTACCGCCTAATCAAGACGAACAGGCGACGCAGTGCCGCCTGGCGACGATATGGCCACCAAGGGGAAAACGCCCAAAGAACGAAGAGGACGTTGGTGGTAAGAGGGACGTAGTAGTAATAGTGAATTTTCCCTTCTTTTTTTTTCCTTATATGGTAAAAGAAGAAGAAGAAAAAACGAAGCTGCAGTCCATAGAGAAAGCGTGGTAAGGCAACTTTGTTTCACCCTTGAAGGCTCTTACTCAGCCATGACGTTCCCAAACTACTCCCGAAAGCTTGCGGCTGGAATACAGAGAACCATGACGTTTCCACGACACCATGAAAAGAATGTCCAAAATGCCTTTGGTGGAAACAATAAAAAAAAAGGGAAACAGTCGGCGATTCAACCGAAAAGCTTGTCGAGTGAATAAATTTAGTCCTGTCGCTGCCAACTCTTCACAATGGCCGTGTCTCCAAATAGACTACTACCGAATAACCACGGATTCAAATAAAATTTCAATAACCGAATTTTCAAGTGGCATTCTTCTGTAACGATGACGTTGATTACTACTACCGGTGCTTACATTGTCTCAACGGTTAGGTTATGTTTAATATCGGAAGTTCCCTAAACTATAATAAACTTTTGAACAGTGTCGTTCATGAAACTTAGTGTGCCCTTCCTTAAGAGATGATCTGAAGAGTTTACTTGGTTTTATACGAGAAATACGTTGAGTGAGAAACCTCGCATAAATCGAAAATTGCCTGAATCGAAATTATCTATAAACCACCTGACACGCAATTTTTGGTGTGCCAAGTCATGGGCAAGTGGAACAATTTGTGAACAACTGTGACGTCAGGTTTTTGCTGACCAAATTTCAGTGGCTAGGATCTTCACCAACCAATGCAACTTAACTTCTTAGCTAACGTCAAACTTCTTAGCTAATGTCACAGTTGTCAAAAAAATTGCGCAATTCTTAAAGGAAAAATTACAGCGGATAATACCACAGTGATTGACCGCATTTGCCATTTGCGCATCACGTGGCGTGTACACATCGTGGCAGGTAAAAACAGCATAATAGTTAATAGTGAAATCGCATATAAAAATTTGTAAAAATTGAAGACTTCCTGTAGATACATTTAAAGTTTCAGTTATAACTGAAACTTGTTCTTGCTGAAATATTTCGCTAGATGTTGACAATAGTAGTAAATGTTGTCAATGACGAGAAGTTGTAAACTGACGAAGACTAATTTTCATTCTTACGTTTCAAGTTTTAAATTAAAATAGACCCGTTAGATTAGTACAGTATATAGGTACCGGTATAGTATGTAAAAAAATTATAATACTACACTGCCATGTCACAATTTCGCAAACCTTAGAAATCCCTATGAATTCTAAAAACGTGTGATATAAAAAAATCCAAGTTCGTACTTTGGCAATTCACAAAGAAAACTGAATCAGTCTACTCAATTCTCGGCGTCTTTTGAAGAGCGAAAGAGAAAAATTTCTCTAAGTATCTGCAGCGAAGAAGGCACAAAAGACAAAAAAACCAAACTTATTTCATTACACAAGAAAAATATTTGAACTTGCACTATGCAAATGAGACTTTACTAGTAAGAAAAAAAAGAACCTTCACAATTTGCTTAGAAACTTCTATTGATCCCCACCACCCA
This sequence comes from Cryptops parisi, assembly GCA_034695005.1. Lineage (NCBI taxonomy): Eukaryota > Metazoa > Arthropoda > Chilopoda > Scolopendromorpha > Cryptopidae > Cryptops > Cryptops parisi. The sequence goes on along the minus strand of JAQIWH010001116.1, from coordinate 15,087 downwards.
CACCCACCCCAAAAAAACACGAATAGAATAAAAGAATTTTGAAAAGAAGAAAAATCGGGAAGATCAAACATTCCATTTTTGTCAATAAGGAAACCCACAGCCTATAAGCCCATCATCTTATAAGTGAAAAAAGTTGCTTCCAAAATCTAAATGGAGGCTTACAACGTATGAAGAATGGTAAACAAACAACTTCGACGAAGATATATACAGTATTTGTGCCAAAAAACAAGACCAAAAAAAAATAACAGAAAACGACATACACTTTGAGATTGAAAGTGAAAATGAAATGAAGATGGGCATCATTCGACCTCCTCTTTTCACACTCAACTTTTGCCTTTCGTCTATCTTCATTTACCATTTCCTATTGACAGAGAAAACTTTCCTCGAAAAACACTCCAGGAATTACATTTTTATCTTTCACCATAACCACTTGTCAAATATACGTTTCTCAATCTCCCAGATCATTTCTCCAATAGGCTTGCTTCAAGGATGACTCGAATTGTCGCAAAATTGAAACTGTTTGGTGTCTAGTGATCAGTTTGGAAATCACGTTAATGGTTTGAAATACGTCACGGACGCGTGCACAAACAGAAATCCGAGTAGATAATCGCAATGAGTTTAACGCAACCGAATCGATAGCCATTAATCAATGAGTTACGAATCATTTAATGACGACATTATGTTCCGTTTCGAGCCGGTGAATAAATTTCAATTTCGGTACTGCAACGCAAGGAAACTGGAGAGAAATGGTAAAGAGTTCGAGTTACTAATGAGTTTTAATTAAATAGTAGGCTCGCACTTTTTCGGGACAGATTTGCACGCAGGCATATTCATCATGGAAAAATAAATATATATACCGTACAAGTTTATACACCCACACACACACTACATCAGTGAATACGATCCATAATTCAGCTTTTCCCGTGGACTTCATCAATAGTTAGGAGGAACGTGTTAAATAAATTATCGTGCAATCCACTTTCTTTTTGAACCATGTGCGTGGTGTGTAGTCAGGAAACAGCGATAGGCTACTGTACATTTAAAATTCTACGGCTCTATCTACTACACATATACTGTATAAACCTAGTGTAGTAACATTCAACTTTGTTTCTCTATTGATTTTGTCGGTTTGCGATCAAAACCTTGCACCAGTGTTTACTAAAGCTGTTGCTATCTAAATATACATGAGGGTTTCAAAATCATTGTCATTTTGAAATACAACCGTTTCCAATAACTGTGATGTCAAATTATTTATATACACATTTAATGAGGCACGAGAGGTTCCGTCCTCCTACAATTTTCAACAAATAAAATCGCATTCAATAAACTAAAAATAAAAATGTTACCAAAGCTATTAAGAAACTATTTTGGAGGCCAAATGGTTAAAACCGTTTTCTTCCAACCATGAAGTAAAGTCTCATCTTTCAATGTTTCATTTTCTACATTTTTTTCTACTTCTGCCATTTGTTACACTCGTCTAACCCAATAGTGTTCGCAGGTCTTTTGTCATCATCACTCATTCAGAACGATAAAAAACTCCACCAATTCAAGGTTGTTGAAAGAAAAAAAAGGCTATCAAGAGTGAAAAAATAACTTATTTAAAAAGTTGTTTCAAGCTATTTAATAATCCCACTACTGTAGAAAGTGACTTATTGGTATCACTACATACCATGAAGTCAATGAACTTGAGTACATTCAAGTTCAATGTTGTACAACGTCGGTAACAAACAACTTAAAATTTATATAAGGTCATAACATATTAAATGATTAAAACAACATAGCACCTCCCCCTCCCACACACACATTTGTCAGTATTTTATTTTATAAATTCTGCATCAATTGAACAAAATTAAGTATATTTTTTATACATATAAACAAAACATTTCACGACGGTTAAGCTTAATGACAGGTAACGATGCATCAACCAAAACACACTATCACGTACAGTAGGAACGAAAGGAGTCCTTAAGGACACAATATATGGATTATACATATAAACAAATATACTTGTACAATATGTGTCACCGGCAATGTATAGCAATCTATAGAATGTCAAACCCGTTTTGACAATGCATGAAGTATCTTGTATACAGCTGTTTAAGTGATTTAAGTTTAATTTAGTTTACAACATTTTCTCTTAAAAATACGTTAAGTCCAAATTTAGGTCTAAATTTAAACTTGCATAAATTCTAGCCTAACGTAACTGTTCTAATGCTAATTTCATACATTGCGTATAATAATAGGCTTGGCATTCTGTAGAATGCCTGGATTCTATTTGTTGCGGTAATATATATATGTGTGTGTGAATGTATAGTACACACCAATATACACCTTGTAATATACATATGCAGTAACAGCATCTGTTTTAACGGTGGTGATTAAGCAAGTCTACGTCTAAATGAGAAAACAAAATGTCAAATTTTAATCAAAGAAAACTGCCACAAGGCAATTTTGATATTTAACAATGCATTTTTTTTTCTTCTTTCAGTGGAGTAAAATTTCCTACACAGCTCAACTTTTTTAAATACGACCTATCGATAAAAATAAATTCACTAGTGCTGAAATAAAATTGAACCAATCTTCATTATTTTTTTCTTTGTCGTTGAATATTTTACATAAATTTGAATTGTTTAAGGCGAGATAATACATATCCGTCAACATGAAAGTAACGAAAACATGACGTGTGAAAGAAACAAATTTCCCCTTTAAACATTTTAAAAGCACATTTTTTCCTACAAAATTGGAGATCCGAAGGCAATGCAAATAACCTATATTACGAAACCATTTCAGCTATGGTGAATATGGAAAGAAAAAAAAGAACAGAATAATAAAAAATAAATAAATAAAACACCGAAAGAGAAGTTTTCGAAGTCATTCATCAACCAACAACAACAACAACAAAGCAAAGGGGTGAAGAACTTTTTAGTTCGAGCCCACTTTTAGAAATGTACACACGCTCCAATGGTATGGAGTTGGAAACCATTACCTTATCAGGAGAATTCTAGCGGAATCAAATCACTTTCCCAGTTTGATTTACTTGCTTTTCATTACCCCCTTTAGCCCCACAATACAAGGGGTTTGGTGAACCTATTTGCTTTCCTCCATTTACTTCCTTTGCAATGAAAGAAGAAAAAAACCCTCATCAATAACGTGCGATGGATATCACGTATAACTAAATCCTTCGCGCACGCCGCACAAGCACAAAAAAAAATTACAACCTCAACATAACCTATGTCAATCTTGAAACGTTTAAAGCAAATTGGGAAAAGAAATTTTCAAAGAAAGAAAAATAAGTACAGGAAGTGTTTAAAAGAAAAATTGAATAAAAAATGAAAAGAAAAAGGAACGAATCTGGCAAAAGTGCACGTCTGTTGGATTAAACTCCTTTTGGCTATGATTAAGATTTCATCGAGACGGATCTTGTAAGCAAGAATTTGCTTCTTTCGTTTTTTCTTTAATCTTTTAACATCAGCATGAATTATTCGAAGGCGCCACCCTTTTTCGAAAGCGATATGCATTCATCCATAAAACAACTGTCAGCGCGATTGTGTGACTCGAGAAAAACAATTTTTTTTATCTACTTTTTTTTTTAAACTCTTAATTTTTTTTTTTTTTACCGTTCCCTTATTATGGCAATAAATATTTCCACGTGAATTGCTCGTTGAGCTCTTTCAAAATACATCGTGTGATTAAGGTTTCATCTGCTTCGCTATTAGCAGCGTCAAGAAAAATGAACCCACACTTTTTTTTCACCTTCACTCTCCTTGCGCTCTGCCTTCATTAACGCCTTAAACATTCCATTAAGAATTTCTCCCCTTTTTTGAAGGTTTCTTTTTCCTTTGTTCCTTAAAGTTTCCCTTAAAAGTTCTCTCGTACCTGATGCAAATTTTACACGACTAGCGAGTTTCGTTAAGTGTTGCGATCACTACGCTGTGGTGTTGGTTAACGTGGAACTAATGGGCTAAAAGTACCAGTTTCGTAAAAACATTTTACAAAAAGCGCTGAATTGAATATAACAACATGTGCTTATGATAAACCACTGTCAGTCACAACTAGGGTGACCACCTATCCTCTATTTTAAAGGGTATCCTTCATTTTAAATGGCAGCACTCTGTTTGAAGCTGGAAATTCTAACATTATAAATAAGTAGGCCTACTATAACATTCCATAGAAATCAAACTTGCACTACAGTACATAAAATGACATGAAAACTAACTTTACTCTAGATAAAATGTGGTTTTTTAGACTTCAAAGGTGGCAACCCTAGTCACAACTAGGGTTGCCAATGTTAATAATTTAATGTTAATAATTTAATGCTCGTAAAAAAATTAAATCATGTTAAACCATAGTGAACTAACGCACTTTTTCTGCAGTTTCTGACTTAATGCATGAAATGAGACCACTAAGTCATGATCTAGGCATAGACTTAGAATTATAATACTGGACCAATTAAAGGAAGTTACATGGTACTATGAACCAATCGGAATAGCATGCAACCCTATGAACAAACCATAATATGGTTTATGTAAAATCGTTTTCTCAAAGTGAAATTTTTTTACTTAGTTCGGTATGGTTTAAGAATATCCAACTATTAAATAAAATATACAGTATTTAATACACTAAAGTAATATGAAGTGCAATCATATTTCAATAAGGAAACCGGCTGCTTTAAAATAGCAATTAAACTACAACAGAGGATGTTTCGTGAATTTCGTAATTATCCAGTTATTCAATAGCTTAGTTAAAGAGTTCCTAGCTATTTTAACCTATTTGGTAATTTATAAAGCTGGAGTGGAATAAAAAAATCTAGCCTTGAGCAATGCTTTTAAAATTGCCTATAATTTGAAATCCAATAGGAATAGGGATGTCACATCGTGAATTTCTGCTATACGATTACAAACTTCTAAAATCTATTTTAAACTATTAGATAATTTATAAAACTTAAAGTGAATGAAGTATTAAGTGCGTTTCTTGTGATTGAAAGAGGAAATGTTTATTTGAAAAACACTTCTACATATTTGGTTGGTTCATCTCATAAAACATTGTTGGCACTTTGGGTTCGGTAAATTCGTGATATTTGAAAAAAAAGAAGATCCATTTTGAACGTCCAAATTAAACATATATATTCCGTATTGATCGTTATACTTTAAAAGTGACAAGTACGCGTTCATAACATACGCAAATGACACATGTCAGGTTAGGTTTCATGACTCAAGAATTCATATTGCACATCTATTTTAGTTATGTATCTATATGACATTCCGAAATTTCATTTAAAGTCCAGACCTTTTTTCCAATGCAAACCTAACATTTTCCTACATTCGTAGTTTAATTTACCAACAAAAAAATTCGCATTTCTTTTAGAAGAAAATAATCACATTCAACAGTAGCGACTATCTATTTGAAGAGCTTTTAGTATCTTTCATGAAAACACTGAAGTATACGCGGAAAAAAATCGCTGTTACGAAAACACAAACCGTTTTGTTTTTGTAGCAATGAAACTGTATACCGATAGCAGCAAGGAAAAACTACCAACAGGTTCTTGGACGCCAGAGCTCTCGAGTTAGGTATAGTAGAGGCAAAAGCTATTTGCAGAGACACAACGGTAAAATTAGCCGTTGCTTGAATGACACCTAGCGCCAGCTGTATGCCATTGACTTGTGGGGGGCTTCTGTGGTATGGAAACACTACCATAGAAACATATAGCACCATTTTTTCTTCAAGTCCTTTCCTAGTAGCTTCTTTTGCTTTCCTAGCTGTTGGCGAAGGTTCAAGGCAAAAACGAACAAGAAAAACCCACCAACATACTGGAAGCTAAGCTTCATACGTAGCCAGATTCCATAAATTCTGAATGGCGGATATGCGGAAAAAAAGGAGCACTAGCGATGCCTCTTTCGCATTCCTTCGCTACTACTATTACAATACCAAAACCCCGAAAAAGGTACAGGAAGAACAGGAAAAGGGAAGGAGGATATAGCGAGAGAAAAAAAAAGAAGTTAGGGAGGCCAAAATAAAACGCTTTCTAGGCGCCGAATGGAAATGACTTCCAATGGATGCAAGGTGAGCGAAGAGATGGAGCATGAAGGAGAAATTCTCTCTCTGGAAAGTGAGAAAAGTGATGCAAGAAAAACCAGCAACCAAAATGAAGCAAAGGATGAACGAAATAAAAAGAAAATACGTTGTTTTTTTTTTTTTTTTGGCTTTTTCTACTTGGATTCAGTTAAATAGTTTCAGCAAAGTTCAATGTTCTGTATATACTGTACGAACTCGTTCCGAGCTTCATTTTTTTTCTCTCTCTTTGCCTTTGTTTTTATAAGCAAGTCATATTGCATATCTTTGCCAATCTATTATTTAGATCGAAATTTAACTAGTTTTTTTTCCGTAAAAAAACTAGACAAAGATAAAAAATAAAGATAAAAAATTTGAACCGCGTATTACATTAACGTCTACACGAATATGTTGGTTTTGAAAAATTTTAAAATTTACAATTTTTAAAATATCGCTTCAACTGAATGCATAGAAAATGAAGTTTAAATTGAAAAACTTTACTGTCAGTAATAAATTTAAAAGAGACAGACGATAGAACCTACAAGTAAATTACGATGCAAACAAGTGAAAGGCTGTCAAAAAATGACAGGAGGCATTAAAGGTTACATGTTACAATACATTATTTATTCAGGGTTGAATAATCAATAATAATCTAACATTTACGAAGATGTTTAACTTAAACTATTAAACCACATCATTTATAGTACGCAGTGCTAAAGCAAGCATAAAGTAGGCTTATACTACATGTCTCGTTTATACTAAAATATTCCATAGTATAATTTGATATTTATTAAATTTTGAACTAAGAAAATAATCATACAAACATACGACCAAAAATTAACAACAACCACTTGCGATGATGAATACAAAATCTGACAAAGAAAAAACCCACTTAAGCCATCTTGGCTTGTAATAACAATTTAAAGTTAACCACATACACCGTAATATTCAGCCTCTTTTAATTTTAAAGCCATAGTATGTACACGGATTGAATATTTCAGGCCTCTTATTAAAATAATATGAAACTTTAAATTTTTAATAGCTATTACATACTAAGGCTATTAAATTAAAACACACGACATAATAATTTTATTGTGGTACATCATTTTAACACAACAAATGTAAACTACAAAAATTCGTGAGCCATTAATGATTAATGAATGCATATTTAACTGCATGAATTTATTCACGTAAGTTGCATCGTTTTTTCAGTCAATACAGATTTCCAGTCACTACAAACTCGGTTATCAGAATGTGATTCAACCAAGCTTATTTCGGATAAACGAAAATTCGGAATTTTAATGTATATACCGCGTGTGTAAAAAAAAAAAAAGAAGCTAATAACGTTGTACAAGTTAAAAAAGTGTAAAATAGTATTAACTTACAATCATTTATTTGTTAAATTATTCACAGTTATCTATAATGTAATGTCCATGATTTTTCGATGATGTATTGATTTTTATATTAAAATGACATATTTTATCTAATTCGGATAAACCAAAATTTCGAATAATAGCGATTCGGATAATCGAACTTTAAGTGTATTTCCCATTTGAATAAGCCTACATATTTTAAAAATAAATAATAACAAGATTTGTAGTTACTCCCAGAATTGTAAGTTCATGTTTTAGTCATTATGCACACAAAATGAATTTACTCAAACTTACTATGTATTGAAGTAAAAGCAAGGTACCAACAAAACAGAATTACATTTTTTTCCCTCAAACTGCAGCTAAGACTTCATTTCGATTATCTCTTTTTCAATTATTTTCCAGATGCATTGATGCTTACGTTTATTTAAGCACATGTTTTTATTATCTAAAATATAAAAAAATATACTATTGCTGGTAGTGAAAACCGTAATACTGTGAAGAAAAAGACGAAAAAATAATCAACACATTCGTTGGTGGTGCAATTTTCCATAACGTTGTGTGGACGTAAGCACCTAATCGGAATCGCGATTTCCGTTCGCGTCGAATGAGTGCGCGAGGCGTCGCTTGGCGCTTTAATATCCTATTTCCATCAAGACGCCCACGAGTTTTCATTAATGGTTTTTCATAAATGTCAACCCCTTCTAGAAATTAGGGGGTCGCAAGCGCTACCAACGACTTTACGACCCGCAATCCATAAAGGAGCCGAAAAATTAACCCTTCTTCGAGAAAGAGAGTGCGCGAGATAGGTTGGTGGGGTTCGTTCGCTACACCAACCAAACTTAACTAAACTCCATCGTCACTCGTCGCTCGTTCCGTATACCTTTTCGCAACCCATCGTCAAACGTAACGTTAACACGATGAACATTTTTAAACTAACAGGAAACGATAAACGTCAAGTGGAAGAGTGTTCGCTCCATCTTTCGGTGATATATATGCCAACTTCCTTGACAGTTTCACCCGAAGACGCCCGAAGCCTTTCAAAAAGCCAAACACAACAACCCACTCCATTACACGATTATTAAATTTACAGCTCCCAATCACTACATAATTGACAGCGAACAAGTGTCAAATGCGATCATAAACGGGCGATGTTAGGCGCGATACGATACGAAAAATGAGACTTTTATGGCCAACCGAAACTCGGATTGGGAAGCCAAACTCAAAAGAACTACGTTATCGCCAAACAACAACAAGCAAGCAATACCAACAACAATAAACCAATGCAACACAACCACTACAACACCTCAAAGGCAAAAGCAAACATCCAAACTCACCCGAGGGACAAACTCTAAGAATATTTATACCTTGCAATTTCTCCGAAAAAGAGAAGCAGAAACAGCAGCACAAAATAGAAACCCGAGTCAACGAACCGGGACAGTGTGAAAAACAGCCTCGACATTGTTCCTGGACACTAGCCAACCAGGAAGATGGGCTGGTTTCGAATTCGAATTATTTCGCTCTCCAATGTTGGCACCGATTTCGGAGGAAGCAATACCACCACCCAGGACTTTATACTACCCCCTTCAGTTTCAAGGTTAGAGAGTGACATCTCTCTCCTTTGGCAGCTGCCTAGGTTGGTGACTAATGGACGCATCTCTGTCAAAGACACTTCCGTTTGGACCAAGAGTACCCATTAGGAAAACCTTTTCGTTCGCTCTACTGCTTAGGCGGGAAAGAGTAGTGACCGAGCCTAATCGGGTTCAGCTCACCTGGAATTTAATCAGGTTCGAAGGCAACTTTGTTGACCAAGAGCTTTACAAAGTTTGAAGAGTAAACTCAGCCTTTTTCACCCGTTTAAATTATTCATCGAGTCTTCCGAAACTAGACAAAGTCGAACAAACATATAATGTCAAAAGTTTGTCTTAGTTCAACATGTAATTAGAAAATATGCAAAGACTAAATATACCCTCAATTATGAATCATACCGAAACAGTAGTCCTGAGAGTGGTATCAAGTAATTAAGTTTAATATGTAACTAGAAAAAAAAAAACCACGTGACATTAATTATATTCAAGCAGAGCGCACAGTTAATGTAGAAGCAGAATGCGATTCTTAGCCAGAAATAATTTAACACTAAAATAATTACTCACAAAGTTACCACTCTAAATTTTTTAAAACGTCTTTATAAATTTAACATCATCACTATATAATAACGCGCCAACAACGCGTAAATAACGCGTTACCCTAAATAACGCGCGAGACATAACGTGATTCTATCGATGTAGCGTAACCCCCTCGATTTTTAACAGTAACCCATCGATTTTGCATAAGATGGTGTTAGCGTTTCGATGGTAATGCTATCGATACCACGTGGAATGTTTACTACTAGATTCCCCGTGATTACCATACCTACCGCGGGGGTTACATTCTAGTTTTCAAAATAAAAAAACAAAACAAAACATTGACATGAAACATAGCTCAATTAATAGACCAGACAAGGTTGTAAGGAATCCGAAGTTTACTTGAAATCCATTACAACACAACAAAGTTACAGAGTGAATCGTTTAGAGTTTCTTAAGAAATAGTCGCACTTGAAATGTTGATTAGTTTTAAACCTTGTAGCGTATTGATTCGTTGAAGCCCTTGACACGACACTAGAATAATAATGAGAAAACACTCCCCCCCCCTCCTTACGTCTAACTCCATACAAAAAATCTTGTACCTAACATGATAAAGTTTTGAAAAAATTTCCACTTCAATTATCTTTGTACAATATATTACAAAGAAATTATCAAATTATACCCTAATAAATTTTTTAAAAACTTCCGCTAGGTAACAGCAGCATCAAATTTATGGCCTCTTATAGAGTAATAGCCGATTCACTTTCATTTTAACTAATAAGTTAGAAGCCTTTTTCTTGTCAATTTTAAACTAGAATTAATGAAGCTACTTTCAAACAAAATTACCATCGGTGTATGAAAACAATTATTAAAAATGAAAAAAACCACTATTCACACGCCAAAAGTTGTAGAAAAAAACTGATCAATAATAAATTATTCCAACAAGCATGCTAATGCACAAACGCGAAAATAATAAGCCATTCACCAAATGCATATTTTTTATCAAAATAATTAAAAAGATTTACAACGCATGATAACCTAGAAAATATATAACGTTAATGTCAAACAATCTATAATTAGGTTTATTTAAAAGAAAAAAAAACCTAAATTAAAAACAAGTCAATATTGATTATATATTCAAGTTGACATTACAATAACAACTATTAACAATTTATAACCAAGACCTCATTAATCTTATAAAATAATCAGCATGAGCAAGAGAAACTGTTGTGCTTATTATTAGTGCATATAACCTATATTCACTGCCGTCGCTTGTCGTCTATAGTTAGCTAGCAGTTTGACATGCATCAGCGGCAGGCTTCACGCAACGCACGTGTGCTACGCGAACAAAACCACTGCGTGGCGGTGCTTGTGAAACACGATAACGGCGACAACATCCAAGAACAGAATGAAACGAACACCACGTGCCAAAACAGTCGAGCGTAAAACGACGTCGACGCTCCGAAAGTGATGAAGTGGGATAGCAGTGCTTACCAACGACAGGGAAAAATACCCCCCTTAAAGAATAGAAGAAAAAACGGGAAGATAATATAAAGAAAACGAGGAGAATAAAACGACTCCTCGGTGGAGGGGGTATATAAGAATGTTCTCGTTTGGCGATGTGGTTGGAAAACTCTTGTTTGTGGAGCAATTAATTCTTCGCATGATCAAGGAACAGAGTACTTGTAAAGCAAAGGGGGAGGAGAAAAACGTGGCTGGCGTTTGTCGATGGTTTAAGGGAGAGACTCTCCTCACAGCAAACGGAGCGAACGAAGATTTTATCTTATCTCAGAAGGGGGAGGGGGGTGTTGTTTGTTCGCTTCGTCCTATCACCACCAACCACGCATTGGACTTTACAAGTTCTGCTTTTCCCACCGTGCAGAGCCGAGCTTCATCGATCAGTTTGTCGCTCGTTCTCCCTCGAGAGAGATCCTAGCACGAAAACACGTATACGCCATACGGAAAGACAACATTTTTTTTTATCCCTCACCATTCATTCATTCCTAGCCTTTTTTGTTCTTCTTTTACCTCAGTCTAGTATTTGGCACGCCGAAATAAATTGGTAAAAGATGCCAGAGGATTTTTTCTTCTTTTGCCGACTTTGTCGTAAAAATGTAGTACGTGACCGGTGCACAAAGTTCTAGTAAGGTTTACAATTTGTATTTTTATTTTGGTTCTATTCGATGCAATTAAATATCGTAATATAAAGTTTAACTAGATTTGAGGTTTCAAATATCGTAATATAAAGTTGATTTTGCTTTGTACAAGAATATTTTTTGTTGTATCGTTTGTCTTTTGTGCTATATATTAGTTTGTTACTATTGATCCATTTTGGATCGGTTTAATTTTAAATAAAAAATAGTTTACCCAAATTTGGAAATCACTCAATAAATGCAAATATTGTCTTCACCCCATAATAAGTTGACTATTTAATTCTTGACAACCACATAACCACACGAAGATTGTATTTTGAATAAATTTTGAGAAGTTATCAAGATAGTTTTGCATAATACAAATATTCTAATATAAAATAACCTTTCTGGATATTCTTTTGTTATTTGTGCCAATTTATATTGTCTAATGCTATATAATTTCCTTTGTATGTGTATGAAATGCTTCACATCCACAAGGTTTATCATAACAATGCGAGTGCAAAACATTGCGTCCTAAGAGAAAGTAGACGAATGTTACCAAGCAACATGAGTCAAAACAATCAACTGCTTAATGAAAAAGAAAAGCTTTCCCGTCATTGTTGACGGGCACATATATAACCGCATTACTCTTTATAATTGGTTACTTTGCTTGTTTATTCCACCTGGAGTGAAATTTTTTAAATAAATACAAATACAGCTAATTATATTTTCAGAGTGAAATCCTCACGTGCCACTTCTAGTTATAATATAATACAGTACTTCGATTAATATTCAAAGAAACAAAAAAGTTTTTGCTTGACAATTTGAAGCTACATTATTTAAAAAAAAAATATTAACAAACAATAAAAACCTTCCTCGCATATAAATACATGTATATGTTATTTTCTAAACTTGAACGAAAACCTCACTCACCCTCCCTCTCCCCCCCCCGAAAAAAAAAGAAATTTCAGTTCAGCAACACAAATCACGTGTTTTAGGAAATCGGGATTTGAATATTGTTTGTTGACAGGTCCTATTTCCTAAAATCCAAAGCACTCGTGTGAATCATCAACTGTCAGTAAAACATCCAACTTATAGCCCAGAACCGACCGACCTCTTAGCGAATTGCAATTTCTCATTTCATTTCTCATCCGCCGGAGAAAAACACCCGGGGGTAGATCTTAGCGCTGTGCGTGTAAAATTGAAGAAGCCAAAAGCAAAGACGAGCAAAAGCAACACGAACGAAAAGGAAAAGTTGCAACGTCAGCGACAAAACACACACCGCCACCCATTCTTATCATCTGACGCAACTGCGGCAAACTGTGCGTATGTTATAATTTCTCCCACAGAAGAAGTCTATCTGTGTATGTGCCCACGAGATCCCTCTTTAATGGGCGCATCGTGCCAAAAGCTATTTTCAGTTCAAATTACAATCTTGCCTCCGTCGCTCCATACGTACATGAAATCTCAACACACCGTGCATGTTCATTGTGGGGGCAACTGAGTTTTCTCGAAACTACACAACTTCAAGATTTTCTGACTACTGTATTCGATTAAAAACATTCGATAGACAAGTAATTAAAAAAACCAAACCTACTGCGATTTTAAATAACCTCTTTTACAGCCTTGCAATCTTTTTTGGTATACTGAAACAAACACGTGGAAATATATTTTTGGCTGAAATATGTTAAGTGTTTATTTGGTTTCATACACTTGGTTTTATACTCTCTATGAATGGCTGCTCACGTGATGAGGTAGTACACTATAAGTAGGTAGTAAAGAAAAGCTTTAATCATTGTATAAAAAATGTGTGGTGGCTTAAAATGAAGGTATATCATCAGCAAACACTTCTCGAGTAAAATCGGACCCTTCGTGCGACAAAATCTCAGAATTGACTGGACATTGATCCGTCTAAATTTGTCACAACAAAATGCTCCACGACCCCAGATTATGTTAAAACATTTTGCTCTATAGGTCATCGGAAACCTACAACAACAACAACAAAAAGCTCTAAGATGTTGAACCATTTCAATCTCAGCGTAAGATAAATAAAAGCTTGTAACCAGTATAATAGGAAAAACTTGATACTGTGCATGTTTTCAAACCAAGGTATAGTTTGAATGTACTCGTAGTTTGCTTAGCATCTATTTTGTGATTTATGTTTATTTTAGCGTACGAAAACAAACTTTTGTTACAACAGCACAATACATATTTGCCGAAAAATGTTTCTGCGAATGTGTAGCCTACATATATTTTTTAGTAAAGCTGGGTAAATCGCATCGTTGTTTGTGCATACATTTCTTTCTATATTTTATTTCTTTCAATGCAGTGAATTGCATTTATAAAATGACAACGTTGCATATGCGATTAAAGAAACGCATTCTCAGAGACCGAATTGTGCAAGCTGCGTCATCGTTGTCGGAATTTTTTCAAAACCTTCACATGAATACAAAACAGAATTGAAAAGCAGCTTTATGTAACCACAAAAATATACATCTTTCATTATGGTTTGAACAGTTCTCCCTCTTTTCCCTCCCCCTATAAAAAATACCCTTTGTGAAAACAGCGTGAATAGGTGTTACTTAGATTCCGAATTTTTATTTTATCCCTTTCAATGCACATCTTTTAATAGCCTTTTAAAGTTACCTGTTAATGATGTTTTCCGACGAAAACCCTGATGAAAGCGACCTTTTCATCTTAAAAAAGTCTTTAACAAAAGGTTAGTTGAGCAAATTTTTTCCTCGCCTCTTTTTAAAGAAGAAGCAACTCAACCTCAAAATAACGCTTTTCTTCCTTTAATCTACAAAATTAATCAGCAAAACGGAGCTTTAAAAACACAAAAAAAGAGAAAAAAATAAAGGATCTATATAAAAGTGAAAACGCTTTCAACAAACACGTCAACTGTCAACGTCATGTCTGCAAACAACAAAAAAATCCATATAATAAAAACACAACTTAATAATAAACAAAAAAAATAAAAAAAACACAAACAGCAATAACTATAGGGACTTCAACCGACTCGGCTTTCCATCAAATTTACGTTTTTTTTTTCTATCATTTCATATATAGGAAGTAGTCACTTATTGGGTCAGGAAGCACCAACCGGCGCCATCGATCAATAACGGAAGGAGCAAATGCATTAACCTTTCTTCCAACCCACTCTTATGTCCTAGCCCCGTGTTTTTTTTTCACTCTTTCTCTCTTACACTCCTTTCTTGTTTATCCTTGCTTTCAATCACTCGCCCAAGCATCAGCCTCAGCATCTGTTATCCTAAGGGAAGACGACGACGACGCCACACCAACAAAGGTAAGGGGTATGTGTTTATTGGCTTCTACACAGCCGAGAAAAAGAAGAAGAAAAGCAAAGGTGTGGGTTAGCGTTAGAAGATGGGGATATATGAGAGTGGGTGTATG
>JAQIWH010001115.1:0-35494 GCA_034695005.1 Cryptops parisi | reverse complement strand
CACATACACACATACACACACATACATACACACACACATATATATACTTACCCTACCCACACACTTACTAGTAGATAGTCCATCAAAACTGACACTTTTTTTGTTTTATTACGCAAATCATTATTTTAACTCATGTTGCTTTGCAATATTCGTTCGTTACAGTTTGACTATCGGTTTGTGTGTGAAGTTTTATTTATTTTAAATTCAAACAACACCATGTGCTATTTGAAAATTAAGTGTATACCATCTGACTCAACAATACAGATAGTGGTGGCGCAAATTTCATGTTAATTCAAAAATAACATTAATTAATTTATTCATTGTTGCCTTGATTGTTTAAACTTTTAAATATTTCATAACTGATAAAAGCAGCGCGGTTTTCTTTAGGCTTCCTAGGCCCCTTCCCTCACGATGATACAAATATGCCCTCCTTCAGGGTACAATCTACCACCTTTCCAACTTTCAGCTTTGTAGGCCTTACGGTTTCGCCACAAAAATGAACCATAGACAACCATTAACAATAAATTTTCACTTATATAATTGTCGCACATTCACTGATGATAATGTCGGGTCTTCGTCAATGGGCTGGTGCACCCTTTTGGGGTGTCATCTAATTGCCTACCAAGTTTCAGCTTCCTATGCCTTCTGGTTTTTGCTTAATGTTTGACAGGACTTAGAAACCCAAATGACTTTTTATATTATAGTACTTATATATTGTAATATATCGTGTCGGTCATTTATTATGGTGAATAAAGCCAAGTTATTTGTTAATATTGGTCGAGAGTAAATATGGCCCTGAACCTGTATAAATAACAACACTATTGTCATGAGGAATGTTATTGTATCTCATTTTTATTCATGCATTTGTGTTCTATTCAAAGAAGATGCGGAAGTGCATATTCATGATGCTTTTGTACAATTGTGAAATAGGTGAAGTGTGCAAGTGGAAAAGCCACGAAATTTGAATTTCTTGTTTGTTTGTTTTCTGTGAAATTTCTGTGAAAATATTTTTATATTTTTATTTTTTCTTAAAATTGTTTTTATTCAGAAAGCACGAGAGAAAAAACATTTATGAGAAAAGTCACTTAAAATGTTCTCTCCTTTAGAAATTTAAATTAAAAAAGTCACTAAACTTTGTAAGGAAATGTAAAATAAAATGGCGTTTTTTGCTATTTCTGAACCTTGTGACTTATATTTTCTTTTAATTTTTCGTAATTTTTGAAAGTTTTAGAAAAGCAATTACATTGAGTAAACAAAACTTTTTTCGTTTAAGAAATAAATTGCTAGTGGTGAAATTTTTCATAATTTAATTTCTTTTAAAAGTAAGCAATTTTACGCAGATGGCGTCATAGCGGTTGTTCAGCCTAAAAATGTAAATTGTGAAAACAACTGTAATTTTTTTAAGGTGATAACTGGACTTTATTTTTTTTTAACATGTGAAAATTTTGGAAATGAAATTTATTTTTATGAATAAAACATTGAAAAAAAAAAGTAAATAACTTAAAAAAACTTGAATTTTAACGTTCAAGGTACATTCTACCCACTAATAGTACATATGGTTTTTTTGATGTGTGCGCAAAAAAAGTCCGCGTTTTCTATGCTTTGTTGAACAAGAAAATGGGCTGAATGGATTCTGCTCAAGGCGATTTATTTTTAAATCCTTAAATTTCTCATAGTGTACTTAAAATTTTTTCATTTTTGCTTTATTAAATAGTATTCAAAATGTTAAAAATTTGTGAAAGTGAACAGTATATCTTTATTTACTTTTTTGTAGTGAGATAAAATTTCGGATGTGGTTTGTGGATATTTTTTTCTTCTGATATTGTGCGGTTTTCGTAACAGATGTTTGTCTACAAACAACATGTTGAGGTTAAACAAAGCTGATGTTTTTTTTTGTGTGTGGTTTAGTTTCTATTTATTATGCTCTTTATATTAGCTTCACTTGTGAGTTAGTGGGTGAGCTGGAAATTGAACGTACACTGCCATCTACAGTCGTTTGAGAATATACTGTATAGTCCAGTGTACCCAAAAAACCGCATAAAACGAAAACTGTATAAATAAAAAACCGCAGAAGTGCAATAAAAAAATTTCATATATAAATAAATAAATCAAAATATTGCAGAAATGAAAAATTAAATTACTAAAAATTCGCATAAATCAAATATCGAATAACTCAACGATTACTTGAATTTAATTTTGCATATATCAAAATTCGCATAAATCGAAACTTGCAGAAATAAAAAATTGAATTACTCAATACGCACAAATTGGATATCAAAATTATTCAGATTGCATAAGTTTCAATCGAATTTCGCATAAATCGAAACATGAAGAAATTAAAACTGGATTTTTCGCATTATGTACATACAGTATAATTGTATATGACTGTATATAAAGAGTATGCTTAAAAAAGCATTTTTAATATGCAGTACTTGTTTTCGTTTTTTGTTGTTGTGATTTTTGTATCATGATATCATAGTAAAAGTAGAACTATGTAGTTCATTGTTCAACTGGATAATTTGTTATCGGAAATTGGTGTTCGAATTTGTCACAGTAATTTGAACGTTATTGAACTATAATCACAGTTTGTTGCTTTTTTATTTCAACAGGAAAGATTTTAACTTATTGTACTTTTACTATAAGAGTTCAGTCGCCTCTATTTTCAGATTGCCTATGGTTGTCGGAATAAGGAAGTCAATGGTCGGATTAACAGTTGAACTTTTTTTCTCAAGGGTTATGTATGTGTCACAGTTTAGGTTTAAAATAGGATTTATATATACAGTATATAGTGTGCTTGAAAAAAAAACTATGATTAGCTTTTATTTTTGTAATTAATTTTTTTGGCGCCTTTTGTGAAAAATTGAATGGTCTGTTACAATCGACTGAAGTGGAACATCACAAAAATGAATAAGCAACTTTTTTTATTTTACTGTAGCTTAAATTGACAAAAAAAAATTGACTCTTTATATTAGCTTCACTTGTGAGCTTGTGAGTGATTGAGCTGGAATTGAACGCTATCTACAGGCGTTTATGAAAATATAGTTGTGTACCAAACAACGTATAAATCGAAAACCGCATAAATCAAAAACCCTATGAGTAATGTGAAAAAAATCGCATAAAAAATATATAAATTAAAAAATGATGAAATTAAAAAGTGAATCTCAAAACTCGCATAAATCAAATTAACGATCGCATAAATTTGATTTTGCATAAATCGAAATTTGCTTTAATCAAAATTTTCATAAATCGAAACTTGCATAAATCGCATATAAATAAATAAATAGAAAATTGCAGAAATCAAAAATTGAATTATTCAAAATACGAATATTACAATTACTCAGATTGCATAAGTTTTAATTCGCATAAATCGAAAC
This sequence comes from Cryptops parisi, assembly GCA_034695005.1. Taxonomy (NCBI): domain Eukaryota; kingdom Metazoa; phylum Arthropoda; class Chilopoda; order Scolopendromorpha; family Cryptopidae; genus Cryptops; species Cryptops parisi. The sequence goes on along the minus strand of JAQIWH010001115.1, from coordinate 32,120 downwards.
ATGCAGAAATCAAAAAATTTATCGCATTATGTATGTACATACAGTCTTATATATGTCAGTACTCTATATAAATAATATGTTTAAAAGCATTTATTAATGTACTTATCGTATTAATTTTTTATTCTAAAAAACAAACAAGAAATCCTGTTTGAAAACTGATACAATGTAGAGATTGGGTTGTTCAAAATTGAGCCGGATTATTATCACAGGTAGACTAACAATGGCTTCATGTCCAACTAAATCCGGTTTATATTTGAACTTTTTATTTTCAGTTGTTTTAATGTTTGTTTGTCAATACCGGTAGTTAAATAACTATAGTAAACATTTATTCGCAAAATAACCGGAAAATTGGGTGTTGTGCCTAAAGAGGATTTATTGGTAAATCCTTTATCTCGCAAAGAGGATTGTAGAGATACAGTACTAAAGTGGAACTTATTTTCCAACAAGTCACACACAGATGACAAGTTTTATGTGGAGAGTCAATCAGTAGGTCAGTGGTATGGAAGAATGGGTTAATCAGTGTCATCTGTGTGAAGGAAAAATACACGTCGTCGTCGACATGCTTCACCACTTATGCCGAACTTGTGAACTATTCGCACTATTGCAGATGCGGAACAAAAAACATCAGCTGTGCCCATCTGACATAGTCTGCATCAATAGTAACAAAAAAATTTTATCAAGACACAAAATGAGAGATAAGTTTTTTTTTATTATGATTTTAATTGGCCCCATGATTCATTAATATGTTAATGGTGGTGCCACCCTTCGTTTCCTTACCCTGGAAATGGCCCCTAGAAATGAGGCCATTGGCAATCAAGAAGAACTCTCTTTGCGTTATTTTCATCTTAAACGATTTTTTCCCCAATAGACAGTGAATATCTCTTTTGGTACCATCTCTTTTATGCGAGATATCAATGCCCTGGTAACTGTCTCTTTTATTTCAAGAAGTGATAGTACAGAACTTCCTCTTTTATTTCATCGTGTTTTGTTTTTTTTTTTCAAATAGTTTGTGATGACCTCACATTTAACGGGCAGATAAAAAACATTTATTTAGTTGTTTTTTATTGTCCGTTGTCATTAAGTAACATCTCTGATCATTTGTGTGTGTGCTTGTTGGTGTCATTCATAAGGAAGCTCGGCAAAGTCAAGAACGACTCTAGCCAAGGTGAGCAAGTTGAGTTTCTCACTATTGTCTACTACTGCTGTGTTTACTTTTAATTTCTTCTTTTTTTATTTAATGTCAAAGTATGAACTCGTTTAATGTTGTGATGCATCACGGTTTTATTTTTATTGACAAGTGAGAGGAGTTTGCATTTTATTATCCAGTAACTGTCAACTGGCTTTTAAACATCTGTAACAGGCAGTTTTTCAATTACCTTGACTAGTTTTATGTGAGTGTAATTTTATTGCTTGTTTTTTTATGGGGTTTTAATATTAAGATCGATATATTGTGTTCAAGTATGAACCGGATTTTATTAGCTGTTTTGTTATGTGATTAAATCCGGTTTATATATTTGAATGTCCTGTATTTTTTTATATAGAAAATTTGCAGGAAATTGGTTCATTTTCAGTTTGTTTATGTTTTTAAAAATATATTTTTTCATATTAACCATAACTAATATTAGGTCGGATTAACTGAGAATGTTCAACTATGAACCGGATTTTATTAGCTGATTTGTATGTTATAAAATCCAGTTTATAGTTGAACGCTCTGTTTTTTAGTATTTTTATTTTTTATTTTTAAGTTTATTTGTATAAAATCAAGTTCGATTGAATTAGTTCAAATTTGAACCGGATTTTATTTGCCTTTATGCATGTAATACAATCCGGTTTGTATTTGAATTATTTTTTTTTAAAGTTTAATTTTTTAAAATTTAATTTTGTTTTATATAATATAATTTTCATAACAATTTTTATAATACAATTTTTATATAATTTTATAATACGTTGTATGTTTCGTAAGGTTGAGTGTACTGTACAGCGATTTTTTGGATTCACACGATTGCAAATTTCACAACAATTATACATTTTTAAACAATTATATTTAAAACACTAAAGTATATTATATTTTTACATTGCACTGTGCATCTCAATGTACGCATTGTACATTGATTTTTTTCGAGTATCATCTTTGTCGTGACACATTAGCTTAGTTTTCAGTACACGATCAATACTTTTAAAATGTGATATGGAAGCTCATTAATTATATTACGTGTTTATGGCTAATCTGGAAATGTGTGTCATTCATATACTTTTCTGTGCTAAATGTTTCATATATAAAACAAAAGAAAATTACATTAATGTTGTATTTAGTTCACCGTTGGAAGACTACACAAAAAAAACCAAAAGTGAACAAGGAAAGGAAAGTTATTTTCGTTAACCTTTCTATTGTTTTTAGCTAAATGCATTTTTAATAGTTCCTGATGATGATATAATAAGCTAGCATCATGTAACATGCTTGAAGATGTCTCCATTTAATGCAGCCACTGTGAAAACTTCCAACCCCCATTGTGGTTTCCTTTTCTTTTATACAGTACATGCAACGACTTTTGCTTTTGTTTCTAGAAAACCTTTTGTTTTCTTTACCAAGAATTCATTTTTTATTTCAACTTCCTCGCGACTTGATTTTTGATGCCCATTAACATCCACCTTAAATCTCGTAATGGACATTTTATTCTATTTTATTTATTTTTTTTAATATTCTTATCTCGTAACCACCATCAAAAGAAATTAATTTCACTGCAACAAAGAAATTTAACGTTTGTCGTTTTCTAGGATTTCTTTTATGTTTTTATTTGACCAAGAAAATAAACTTCATCTTAACGCTTGGTGGAAAGTTCTAGCGACAAACGGTTAAGATTTTCTTCTTCTTTATAAAAGTCTTTTAAAACACTAAGCCGGATTTGCTCTGTTAAAGGAGAACTAACATTTTGGAGTCAAAGGAGTTTTGCTTCTGGGTCAAAGATGATGGATATCGCAAAACAGTAACCTAACTGTTTTGGAAATTCTCCAGAATTGAAACTTACCAAGTTGCAAATCGATGACAATACCGGATAACCGATTAGTTTACCATTTTTTTTTTATATTTATCATTAACTCTGCAATGGAATGGTTGATTAAGGAAGTTTGTACAATGTAGTTATTGGCACTTGTCAACATAAAGCCTTTGCATGGCTCTGAATAGGAAGCACGGACGTTGTAGGAAGCGGTGGCGAATGGCTGGCAATAGTTGACAATGCTCGTTGACGTGGAACGTTTCAAGCTCTTTTGAGTATGTATAATAATACTATATTGGTGATAACAGCACTGACCCGCTCGTTCTACAGATAATGAAATCGATATAGAGTATCATTGATCTCGGTTCATAATGATAAACTATTCATAATGTGGCTGAAGTGCATGGAGTTGTTCATAATAACATGTTTTGTGTGTGTGTCTGTGTGTGTTTAATGAAGTGAATGAATAAGGTGGAAGTCGTGCGTTATCCGGAATCCTGTTATCAGTAAATATCGATTATCCGTAATTTTTAAGTTTTACGGTGTTTTATTTTAAAACGTGCTGTGTGTTTTTATATACATTTTTATGGTTTACATGTTTTTAAAGATGAAAATCGTGCGTTATCTAGAATCTCCTTGTCAGTGAATATCGATTATTCGAATGTATTTTATAAATGTTTTTTTTTATAAATAGCTTTTATTTTAAAAGGTATAATATATTCTATATAAATTATATTGTATGTATATTTTAAGAGGTAAAAATTGTTAGTTGTCCAGAATTCTGTCATCAGTAAATGTATCGATTATCCGAAGTTTATACTGTATACAATTTTTACCATTTCATGAACTTTAAAAGGTAAAAATCATGTTATTCAGAATATCGTTTCCAATAAATTTTGATTATCTGGAATTTTGGCTTTATTACTTTCAAGGTTTGTTTTTGTAAATATGTTACTGGCAATCTCTTTAGGCAAAATATGAAATAACATCTTGTATAGAACTGTTTAGTTAACATTTTCTCCAAAAAACTGTCTAAATTTTGGTGTAAATTTAAGCCTAAACTTTTTCATAATGTAATTATTCCAATGCTAATTCCATACATTGGCCAAATAAGCTAGACATTCTATTCGATGTCTGGAGTGCTTACATTGCCGGTAACATATTTTCAATTAAATTTTGGCTAAAATTTATTATGTGAAAATACACATTTTTAGTGTATTTTAAAATGACGAAACATTTTTCTTCGAATTTTTTATCATTGGTTAAGATATAACTTACTGCGATTTTTATTGTGTACTACTTTGAATGGTTTAACGTGTGGTTGTGTTCAATGCTGTTAATAAAAACTTTTCTTTTTATTAACTATCCATATTCTAATATCCGGTACCGGTATCGTAAATTTTCTCGCACAAGTTTTTCGAATGTTGTTGTATCAGCTGTTTAAATGGTGTGTTATAAAAACCTGTCATTGAATTGATAACTTGCACACACGCAAAAAAAAAAATTAAATTAGAGATTCAGTTCAGAACATATACCATAAAAAGCATTTAGTTTATACAGGACAAAATGACCTCAATGTGATGGTGCTGTGACATGTTTCGGCTAATTGCTAATTTTTAAAAAAATTAAATTAATTTGATATTTTTTTTTACAATGTACTAAAACTGGTTTCACTAAACATCTTTCTGTAATTTTTATGTTTATAATCAGATTGTCATATTTATTGGCCCAGATCCTTGCTACTTTTTTTTTTGTTATATTTATATTTTTCTCTGGATTTTTACTTGACGAATTGCATACATAGTACATTAAAATTACTATTTTTAATACTAATGTCTTATTTATTTTATATTTTAGGTGATGTCTGGCTTCATTCTTGTTCACATGACCAATCACAAGTGTCGTCTTTTAAACTAAAGTAAGTTGCTTTATTTAATAATTTGCTTTTCCATGCATCATCTGTGTTGTCATTCGTGATTATCAATATATATTTATATATATAACGTAATGTTACGATATGGTATTATTTTTGTCATGAGAGCTACTTTATTCCCGTTATTTTCACTGTGGATAATTGCTGTCAAATTTGCAGCAGCTGTTGAAAACATTTCGTTCCGACTTCCTGGTTTTCAAATGTACAGTATCTATGTATAATGTCACAAATAATGGATGAGTTTTATTTATTCATTCGTTTATTAATTTTTGTGGTGAAATTGCGGACGACTCGTTTTCAGGTAATAGTTGTGTGGATACATTAAGTAATAAGATGATTGTTATATTGACAATGTAGTGGATACTATTATTGGTGTACATGTGTTTTTTTCTTCTGAAAATGGTATAATTAATTTTTTATTTTAATTTTACTTTATATAAATGTAACGTAACGTAAGAAAAATAAATTGCCAGTTAGCGCCAAACCAGAGCAAAAATAGACGTCTTTCGAGGTCATTAAAGCTTATGTGTCTGTGTGGAAACAGGCTTAATGTCTTTGTGTAAATATACTATAGTTAATTGTAGAATTGCAAAATGTGATGTTCACTAGTTATCAAGCGTGTTAATCTAATAGGTTAATTCGTCGAACATGTTCACCACAATGAAAATTACCATTAACATGTGTTATCGCAACATAGGGCAGTTTTAACGTAACACTATTATACTGTATAACTTTAATTGAAATTTAGAAATCTTTTGATTTGGCAGGAAATTATACAGGAGGGTCTCGAGGGTTATGCGCAAAACTTGTGAATCAAAAATTGCATATATCGAAATTTCCATGGCAAAACTTAGCGTTTAGTCAATTGTGCAGAACTAAACGAAATTGTATCCTACACCAGCGAAATGTAAAACCTACATTATAACTAGCGTCACTCCTGTCGCATAATAGCAAAATCGGATTACAAGAAAATCGCGTTAATCGTGGACTTTCTTGATTATTAGCTATGATGCAAATTTCTGGACTAGATGGCACCAAGTTAAAGCTTTTGTTGAAGATGGTCGACTGTTCTAGCTGAAAATAGAACCTAGATAAACAATGTGAATGGTTAATTTAAATCATACAATGTGAATGAGTTAATAAATGTTCCTTGTGAATAAGTTCCTTCTGTAAATAAGGAAATCCACATAATTGAAGTTTATGTAAGTACTTAAAGGAAACACATTTCATTGATGGATTTTGGTTCCGGAAAGCGAGACAGAGAAAGTGTATACTGTACTTATTGCGTGTAATGGACTTTTCTATAATAATGATGCGTGATTGATGAGTATGGTTCCACAAAGTGAACAGAACTGTTCTATCATCATTAGCACACCAACTTCCTAACTAATGCAATGCGCCCTAGCACACTGACTTTCTAACTAATGCTTTATCTAGATTTATTTGTTAAAATTATCCAGGGAATGCATTCAGAGGTGTGTATATTTGTATATGTTACCGGCAATGTATAGAATCCGGGCATTATATAGAATGTCTAGGCATTCTATACAATGCCTAGACTTTTTTGGCAAAGTACGATCTTGTATACAACTACTGTATTTAGGTTAGTTTAAATTAAACATTTCCTTTAAAAACAAGTTAAGTTCAAATTTAAACCTAGCCTGTTTATTCTTGCTTAACTATACTATTCCAATGCCAGGACTTTATTGCCGGATGATTAATCAATCCTGGATTAATGAATTCTATACATTGCCGGTAACATATATAGTATAAATATATATATATATATATATATATATATATATATATATATAGACACACATATGTATAGAATTTATATGAAAGGCCTGATGTTTAAAAGTGTGTGTGTGTGTGTGTGTGTGTTAGTAATATTTTTGTCAAAAATGACCTAGAAGCATTTCAAATGGGTTAGGTACAATTCTACCTTCTTAACGCATAATTTTGAGCAAAACATGTGCAAAGATAGGTATACAATATGTGCAAAGATTATTAGATACCGGTATACAATATGTGCAAGAAGTGTGAAATAGTCCATAGACAACAGGCAAGTTCAGATCTTGAAGGCGTTTTTCTCGAAATTGTAAAAATGACACCCTTTTACACCAGGCCCTTTTTCATTTATACATATATATCTATATTCCCACACTAATTATATATTCTGCCAACGTACAGTAGGATTCCACCTAAGGAAGTGTATGGCTTTGGTTCACTGGGAACCTGGTGCCGGTGACCTTCAGTTTTAGTGATTTTTCGGGAACACCAATGCCAACTGTTGCCCTCTTTTTTGGGGGGGCTGAGGAAATGAAACGTCCTGTCGTCCTCTAAAATAAAACTGCTAGCTGGAGGGAGCGAAAAGAATAATTCACGGGTCATTAACTTTTGATTTTTCGAATCTTATTAAGCTGAACTGATGTCTGTTGAAAGATAACTAAGGTTATTTGGTTTTTGTTGTTGTTGTCGTAGTATTGTGGCTTGTTTGTGGTGGTACTCGAAATAACGTCTTGTGTCCTGAAGAAATATTTGAAGTTGGTTTTGTTTTTTGGTTTTTTTGCTATCGTTGATCTTAATGAGGATGTTGGCTTGAAAAACTAGACATTCAAGATGTTGTTTTTAAATGTGTTGGAATTAATTGTAACGTGGATCGAGTTAAGGATGTTTAAAAAAAAAGTCGGATTTTTAAAGTAAAAAATCTAGTTTGATAATTATTAAAATCAATTAATTGTTCGAAATTTTGAAGAATTTGGAAGATGTGTTGGAAACAGTCTTCGGTTAATGCGAGTTTTGTACATTTCTCATATAAATTAATTTATTTATTTTTAATGCGTCTTTTAGGGACAAGATCAGTTCAAAATCGTTCAGATGAACGTCACGATACAAAATCAGACAAAACAAACTTGTTTATAACATACAATAAAGACAAACAATTTAGATTTTCCTTTTGATTTTTCTTTTATTATAAACAAAAGACAACTGATTGTATGTAATTTGTACATAGCGACCAAAAAACACCTTTGGGATGCTGGTTAACAGAGAGAAATTTTGCTATTATGCGTTAACAGATTGATTGAAATTGCTCCAAAACTTCGGATAAATTTTAGTACCGGTATATGATTCATTGAATTTCTGCATAAAACTATATATTTGAGCTTCTTATTGTGGACAAAAATAATATATATATATATATATATATATATTTGTACTGGCGGAAATTAAAAAGAAATTTCGCTAATATGCGATTTTGAATGGTTACCTAACCTCTCCAAACCATCATCGAGTATGACCTTTAGTAAATGGCCCAAGAGGTTACACTGAATCAGCTTAGATCGCATATTAGCGAATTGTTTTTCCTTTGCTCCAGTACAGATGCATATATTTTTTTTCTATAAAATGAGACAATCATAAAAATTCCATGGGCTATATACTAAAGCTCACCCGAAATTTCAAATGTTAGAAAAGCAAAATTCCATTATGCAAGGTTATCGCAGAACGTAATACTCGCATAGACCGAGGGTATCTGTAGTTAGTGATACGAAATTGTGTATTAAATAATTACATTAATAATGCTTTTTAAACATACTCTTTATATACGTATACCATGTTATATTCAGATATACTGTATGTGGATATACAGTACATAATGCAAAAATTATTATTTTTGATTTTTGCTTTTGATCTATGCGAAATTCGATTTATGCGAATTAAAACTTATGCAATCTGAGTAATTTCGTTATCCAATTTATGCAGGTTTTGAATAATTTTATTTTTGATTTCTGCACGTTTCGATTTAAGCGAAATGAAATTTATTGCGATCAATTTAGTACGATCGTTGAGTAATCGATGTTCAATTTATGCGAGTTTTGACTAATTTTATTTTTTGATTTCTTCAATTTTCGATTTATTTATATATGCGATGTTTTTTTGTTTTTTTACATTGAACTTATTTATTGGTTTTTGACTTATGCGGTTCTTGTGTTATGCGTTTTTTGGTACATCGGACTATACAGTATAGTCTCTTAAACGACTGTAGATGGCAGTACACGTTCAATTCCCAGCTCACTCACAACTCACTCACAAGTGAAGCTAATATAAAGAGTATAAAACGTGTACTTTTCTCCCTAAAGAGTTAAGAAATTTCTCCCTAAGAAATTTCAAATAGTGTTGAATAAGCCAAAAGTACTTTTTTGGGAATTTCTATTGCCAACTGTATATGGTGAAAAATAAAAAAAAGGTACAAGTGTCATGTCAGAAACCTCCAACCTAAATTCGTATTTTATGAAGGAAAAATGCTTTCGAAATGACATTTCATGTTTCTCAAAAAGCTGACACCAGGAAAAAAAATTAATTACAGAAGAAGAAAATGTATTTTTTTGAGACTTTGTTTTAAGGTGAATGCTCTTCCACCTTTTTTCTGTCCATACTACCGAAAAACTTCACTTTTTATTTTATTTTATTTTTTGTTGCAAATGTATCTTCTTTGAGCTTTCTACCGAATCGAAGCCATTTTTTAGTAGCCTTAACACTTTTTATTTTTTCCTGATAAAATAGATGTCTACGTTGTTGTCTTTTTTTTTTTTTTTTACAATGGTGTCATTGGAGGTCATTTTATTTTTTAAACTTGAAAGTATTATTATAGGTATATATATTTTTTTAATCTTAATGCTAATCTCTTGGTTTATGGTACTGTATGATGATCGCTAATAACTCGTTGTTCTACTCTTTTTAAAAAGTTTTAAGCGCTACTTAAACGACATTGATGTGTGTCACAAGTAGGTTTTATGACTACAGATTGTAATGTGACTATTTGTTGTATGAATGGTTCACTTAACAGGTAGGCTGATAAATAAGATGTGGTTCAATTTTATTTTATTCGTCATTATTATACGCTTTATAGTGGCTTCACTTTGCGAGTGACTGGGAATTGAACTGGCATCTACAGACGTTTATGAGAGTATATTGTATAGTCCAATGAACCAAAAATTGCATAAATTGAGAACCGCATAAATTTAATATAACAAAATTGGCAGAAATCGAAAATGAAATTGCACAAAACATAAATCGAATATCGAATCACTCAAAGATCGCATTAATCTGCATTCGCATGAATCGAAATTCGCATAAATCATAACTTGCAGTGAGCTAAAATGGAACCAGTCTTGAAACTTGCATAAATTGAATATTGAACTATTCAAAAATAGCATAAAACTAAATTTGTATAAATTGAAATTCGCAGAAATTGAAAATAGAATTACTCAAAACTTGCATAAATCAAATATTCGGTTTGCTGAAAGATCGCATGAATCTAAATTCGTATAAAGCATATTCTTAAAAAACATTTCTGTTCGTCCTTTATTTTCGTTTTGCCATGTAAAATATTGTTACCGTACGTGTAGTCTAATGTACCGAAACTCGCATAAAGCGAGAACCGCATAAGTACAATGTAACAAAATTCGCATAAATTAAAATCAAATATCATTTGATACAAAATCCTTATCATTTTTTAAACCAATATCTTGTCAATACACTTACCCATCGAACACAATATATGTATAATATAAAAATTCCTTCATTCTTTTCTTTTATTCACAAAATCGCTACCCATTGAACTACATAAAATTATGGAATTCTTTGCCCATAAAGGTTTTAAGGATCAATTTTACTTGTCAATATTTTCAATGTGACAAGGAATGTCGCCATTTTAAAATAAACTATTGCATTATATACTTCATGAATAATTAATGTTTCTTGTATGTAAATTTTGAATTCTGTTTTTAATCATGTTATATTCGTTTTTCAATAGTCGTTTAAGTTATGTATTTGTCATTATTAATAGATGCTTAATTTTTAAGCATTAAGTTCAATCATTGTAATTCATGTTTTGACCCCACGGGTCGTGAAATTGAATAATAAACAATATTGCAGAACTTGGCAAATGAAATTTTTCAAAACTTGCCTAAATCGACTATCACGTTACTCAATAATCGCATAAATTTAAATTCGCTCAAAACGAAACTATGTATTCTTAAAAAGCATTTTTGATCTATTTGCTTACATTTCTTTTTAAATAGTGGTTTGTTTGTTTGTGTTGGTTGGTGGGTGAAATTGATTCATCTATTGCAGTGAAAAATGGGTAAATTTTTTTTTGGCGGAAGTAACTTACAGGGAAGATCAATGAGCTTCTGATTTACGATCCAGACCGTTAGTGATCGATCGTTGTGCATGGACAGTTAAGCAAAAGACATCTTCAGTTGGAATCTCGTCCCCCGAGTCATTCCCGATGGTAATAAAAGTTATATAAATGGTGCACAATTTCCCACCCGAAAAGTGTTATGACTCATGAAGTGAACACCGAAGGTTCTTCCTCTATTGATTTCTTTCTCTTTGCCAAACTTCTTGTTTGCGTAGTCCTTAAAAACTGGATCTCTTTCTCCTTTTTTGGGGTGGTGAAAATTTTTATTTTTTAAATAATAATAAATCCACCCAAGGGAAATGATCGAGAATTATTCAAATTGATAGTTGGGAAAAGCGTTGATGCGCTTGCCAAAGCGTGTCATTACTCGGAAAAACAAAAAAGTAAAAAGATTGGATTGCAGGATGAGTGGATAGTTTTTTTTTTACACACTATACATATAGGAAGAAGAAGTATACTTGTAATAATAATTCGGTTGGTAAGGCTGTTATTATCCGTTAACATGGAAACGCAAGCGGAGAGATGAAAGTCGGCGTTGGTTTTTATTGTGGATAGGTTGTTATTGGTTACTAAAGTGAAGGTGTTATCGAAATAATAAATTGGAACAATGAAAGTTCTGACAAGATGGAGATGATAATGATGAATATACAGATTTTGTTGCAAACTTTCAGAAAGAAATTGCAATTTATGGAAATTACAATTCCAGCTGTTTGCTCCAAAACAGCGAATTCATTGCAACTATAGCTTGTTTTAAAGAGTTTTGTTGAAAAACTGCTGCTGCTCAGTGCTAAACGAACGTTTACAGGTTATTTGCTCCAAAACATAGCGAATTCATTCCGAATACTAACTTGTTCTGAAAGGTTTTGTCGAAAACGTGCTGCTCTGTGTATACAGGATGTTCCTGAATGGTCTAATCAAATTTCAACTACAAATGCTATGCATCAAACAAAGCAAAAAAAGCTATATAAACCACAGGTCGAGTAAATAAAATAAATAAATTAATAAATAAATATGCATTTCAGGACCCACGTAGACCTCTTTGTGGGTCCTGAAATGCATATTTATTTATTTTATTTACTCGACCTATCTGGTCAAAAATGGACAACAAAACACAAAATTTCATGTTTGTAGATATTTGCATATCTACAGCGACTATGGTACAATTGGCCTACTATGAAATTACGTGACTTTACTTACTGCTATCTCATAAGAAAGGTATTTCCGGACCCATGTTTATATGGGTTGTTTGCTTTGTTTTGATGCTTAGCTTCTGTGGTTAAAATTCGACTAGACCTTTCAAGAACTAATTAATTTTGTTCTGTATTTTATTACATGGTAATAAACAACTTGAAATGAAACGAAATGAACACCCTGTATGACTTACGTAAGCTTACGTATATGACCTACAGCATAACACGTTATACTCTAACAGCCTATATGACATTGCATAACATAAACGTATGCAGTACTTTATATCCTCTTTTTTTTTGTCATTAGGGGTGACAAAAATGACAAGTACCATTAACAACAATATAGTTGCAGCATGAATTTCGAATTTGTCATTTTTCGCTACAACTAGGCTAAATAAATCAGCCATGATACGTCAATTTGGTGAAGTCTCGATTTTGTTGAATTTTTTCCTTGCACATGCATTTCGAACCAAGCAAGAATTGTAGCTAGTGACAAGTTCAGTTTGAAATCGTAGATTCTGTAGGTTTACTTTTCTTTCTTTGCTTTTGTACGCAAACTACAAAGAAAGGTCTTTGAAAGAAGAATAAATCTAATAAATAAAAAAAAAGGTACATGTGTGTGTGGCGTGTCTCCTTTTCCTACGTTCCTCGTTCGTCAAAACTAACAAGCATGATGTTGAGGAGGAGGAGGAGGTGGAGGTAAAATGAATTCAGTAAATCCGCTCGACATCAGATTTGATCATTGCAGGCTTGTCATGCGCGTGCCTTTATTTCAGCTATCGATTTGAACTAAATTCAACCGACCAGCACATGACCGCAAACCGAATGTCAATTAGGAAGCCATGACTGCCTTTTACGTCCTTTTAGCTTTCCCTACACTACTTGTGGCTTGCAATTAGAATACGAAATTCGTCCAGGTGGTTCCAGGAAGCGTAGAGTATATTTAAAAAAAAATGATTTTGCTGAGTTCTGGAGAAAAATAAATTTTATGGGGGAAGGGGATGCAAATATTGCATCAATCTAATCAAACTGAACCGAATTACAACTTTAGATTGATGTATTAACTGTAAAAGATGATTTTCGCACACCCTGTATATGTGTGTATACCAGCAAAAAAATGAATATTGCACAAGTTTAACTATACTCTTTATATTAGCTTCACTTGTGAGTTTGTGAGCGAGCGAGATGGGAATTGAACGTATACTTCAACCTACAGTCGATTATGAGAATATACTGTATAGTCCAATGTACCATAAACTCATAAAACGAGAAATGTATAAGTTCTTCGCATAAAGCAAAAACCGCATAAGTCTAATGTAAACGAAAAAAATCGCATATATAAATAAAGAAATCAAAAATTGCAGAAACCAAAAATGGAATTACTCAAAACTTGCATAAACCAAATATTGAATAACTCAACGATTGCATAAATTGATATTTAAATTCGCATAAATAGAAATTCGTACATTCAAAATTCGCATAAATCGACACGTGCAGAAATAAAAAATGGAGTTACTCAAAATATGCATAAATTGAATATCAAAATTACTCAAAGATTGCATAGGTTTTAATTGGCATAAATCGAAATTCGCATAAATCGAAACAAGCAGAAATCAAAACTTTTTTGCATTAAGTTATGTATGTACATACAGTATATCTGTATATGACAGTATATTATATACACAGTATATAAACAGTATGCTTAATAAAAAGCATTGTAATGTAGTTGATTTTGTGTCAATTATTTTAGGACATCCTAAAACTAAACCACATTTTGTTCCTCGGATTATTGGGGTCTCGGGTAAAGGGTGTCAACATTAACAAGAAAAATCAAGGTTTATTACATATTTTTATTATTTTTTATTTTTTGCTTGAATTCTATGATATAACTTAATTTAAAATATAAATGAATTGCTTGTGAAAAAAATTGATTTTTGATTTTCGTGATGTCTCTGGCGTGCTGTTAATTGTGTGGGTTTGGTTGTTCGCCTTTGAAGCACTATTGGTGATAGGCTTTGTGTCAATTCGTCGAGTGCTGGTATCGATTCGAAAGAGGCATGTCAGATCAATTAGGATAATTCGATGCGCCATTAATAAAATAGTTGGGGACGATGATAATTTTCGATGAAAATGAACAATGCGGTATTGATATTCATAACACAAAATGCTGTTGTTTCATCATCGTTTCACTCGTGTTTTGGCATAATTGAATCATGTCATTGCGAAGCATGTTTAGTTGTTGAGGTTTCTTTATACACTGTATAGCTGTAGAGAGTGTTCCAAAATTTTATTCGTTGATATACAGGGTGAGGCAAAATGTTATTACCACTTCTAAGGGATTAGTATTTTGTGTTCAATATAAGTAGTAATATCTTGTGAGTCACCCTGTATATATGAAAAAAAATATTTTATTTTTTTTACAAGTAGTAGGTTGATGATCAATGTACGGGAGCGTCGTTAATTTGGAAATCATATGATGGATTATAGGTGGTGTTTGTTATTTCTTGCGCTTTTCGTGTACAGGATGTTCCAAAAAAAGTGTTTACAGGAAGTATGATATATATTACAAGTTTATTTGAACAATTAAATTAAGTACTAATCCATACATGAGGGCCGGAAATTTATGCCGAATTATGGAAGTTTAATTTTTTTTTTGCGTTTTTTCATGTACAGGGCGTTCCAAAAATGTGTTTTAAAAACTCATTGTGTATTACAAATCTTTTTTACAAATTATTAATCAATAAATGTGAGCGTCTATAATCTGTAAAACTATGCCGGTTTATGGAAGTTTAATTTTTCTTTTGCGATTTTCATGCATGTATAGGGTGTTTTAAAAAAAATTGTTATAGGAAGCATAATTCATCATAGGCCTACAAATAATATAAACTAATTGCTAATCAATACAGTACACGTGAATGTTTAATCCGG
The DNA here is from genome assembly GCA_034695005.1 of Cryptops parisi. Classification (NCBI taxonomy): domain Eukaryota; kingdom Metazoa; phylum Arthropoda; class Chilopoda; order Scolopendromorpha; family Cryptopidae; genus Cryptops; species Cryptops parisi. Next base: position 16,865 of record JAQIWH010001115.1, on the reverse strand, counting down.
AAAATGCCGCATTATGGAAGTTCTATTTTGCACGTTTTACGACAAGATTCAGTCCATTGTGTAGCATAAACCAAAAAGGTTTAGAAAGGTTGTTTGCATTAGATTTTGTTTTTGCTCTTGTTTGTTGTTGTTGAAAGTTGTGGCCAGTGTCTTGACAAGTTCTTTCATTTCCCATTCATGAGTTTTCTTCTACTGTGTACTTTTTTGACCAATGGAACCTTTAGACCACAGCAACAAAAAAAAAGCGAACGGTTTTTACTCGCAAAGTGTACATTGGAGAAGAATAATAAAAAAAAAAGGTTATTGTGACGTCGTTTTCCCTGAACTACCTCCCACGCAAATAGGAAAAGCGTATGTAGGAGGATGTTTTGATAACAAAAGAGAGGGAAATTTACTTTCACATTCTATATGAACAAAAAAACAACAATAAAGCTGATAGCATCGAGCAAGCAAATTTGGTTCCGCTATTGTTCTGCGGGATCTTGATGAGGATAATAATAATAACAGCCAGTGGTCCCCTCTGGTCATTTTATGTAAACTATATACCATGGGCGTGTTCGCAAACATAGTATTGTTGCGTGTACCCAGCTCCCATTCCCAAAGAATTAAGAGCGACTATCGAGAAATTTATTTGGTGATTGTTTTTTTTTCTTCTTCTAGTTTTTTTTTCCATACTATATATGGAAGTGGTCTCTCCTACTATTTTATTATTTTTTCGTTTGTAAATGTTTGCTCGCACGAATTGGACTTGTTTTTTGTTTTTTTTTTTTTTTTAGTATGGTTGGTTCCTTCAAACTTTCTATGTTTTGTTTGATCGTTCTTTGCTAATCGTTTGAAGGTCTTTTCTTTGAGTAAATTTTCATCTTGTTGTTTGTTGGAAGAGGCGGGTTTTCTACACAGTGCCAATAATGAAATGTTGGTATTTATTTTTGTGTTTATCTTTGAAATTATGTTGCTGTTTATACAGTGTTTCAAAGGTAACTACAATGGTCAATATGATAGATCGATTTTATTTTTGGATTTTGTTTGTGTATGTATTATAATGAAATACTTCCCTCTGTCCCAAAATATGGCTGGTTTTTATACTCTATATGAGCTTCACTTGTGAGTGAGCGACGACGTATACTGCCATCTACAGTTGTTTATGAGAATATACTGTAGAGTCCAATGTAGGCCTACCAAAAAAAAAGCATAAAACGAGAACCGCATAAATTACAAATCGCATAAGTCAAATTGCATTAACAAATTGTACATATAAATAAATAAATCGAAAATTATATCATTAATCATAATCGCATAAATCAAATATTGAATTACTCAACGATCGCATAAATGTTTATTCGCATAAATCGAAACATGCAGAAATCAAAAATGAATTCTTTGCATTATGTATGTGTACATACAGTGTATCTGTATGCGACAGTATATAAAGAGTATGGTTGAAAAGCAATGTACTTGTTTGTCCCAGAATATGGTATGCATTTCTCACAATATGTTAATTATAATTCAAAATTTATGTAATTTGCGTAAATAGTAATGATATTTGGGATACAAGGTGTAATGTTTTACTCACTCATATGCTTATCATGAGTGTTAAAGATTTTTCACTTATTATACAGGGCGATCCTAAAGTTTGGGCTCAAGTAGGTTGTCGAGCTTTTGTTGTAGCAAAAGCTCGCGTTGTAGTAAAAGCTATTCCATTTCACCTTTCAACTGTCAATTATTTTGATTTAATGTGACTATTAAGTGAAGCATAATTTTCGGAAGCCATATGTTCATTGTTCCAGTCACAACGGGTGTCAGTTTGAATTGCATGCAATTAGACACATGACATGACATTGTCCAAAAAAAACCCCAACAAATTTCAAGTTTCACCAAATAACTTACATATCAAAAAGAGGACCAAATTTAGATTATTTTAAGTCAATAAAATGTTATTATTTTTTACAATGTCCATAATCGGAAAGTTTTACATGAAATGTATATCATATTTTGCGACAGAAGAAGTATTATTTATTATAGTCTGCTGCATGGCTATTTTTGAAACTCCCTATAGTTTTTTGTATGTGGTATTTTAAACGTACCTGTTCGTTAAAATGTTTCAATAAATTGTGAATTTTTACAACATAAACATTTTTAAGCATCTTGATGATAAATTGGATATTATCGAGCTTTAAAAGTTTTTTGGATAAATTTTAAGGACCATGAAAAATCTGTATAAAAACTAGATTTTCCCATTAAAAAAAAGACGTGTAGTTGCAGTGATAAAAATGAAAAGTTTCACTAATTTCATTTCATTTCACTGAAACGCGATTTTGATTGGTTAACTAACTGAATCTAGTCTGGCGAAAGCATTGTGAATTTCAGTGAATGGTTCAAGAGGTTGTTACACTGATTCAGTTAACTTGGATCGCATATTAGCAAATAAATAAATAAATAAATAAATAAATATTAGCGAATTTTGTTTCTCAATTCCGCTAATACGGATGCATATATTTTTTCTCCATAAAATGAGAAGCTTAAATATATGCTGTATGGTTTTTAGGCGGACATTCCATGGGCCATATACTAAATTTCATCCATGTTTTTGTAGCAGTTTTAACTGAAAAAATGAGTAAAATGCTAACCAAAAGTTAAAGAATCAAAAAATGGAATTTCATCTATTTTTTTAAATTTGTTATTTGCATTTTTGTCATTTTTTTCAGTTATGTACAGCATATTAGGGTAGGGAAACGTGCTATTTATAGCTGTTTGTTATCTAGGAATTTTTCACAGAATAACGATTTTTTCGTTATTTCGGTAAAAATGCAGACCACGACATAAACTGTAAAGTAAAAATCTTGCAGTAGAAAATTGTATTATATGTAATTTTCGCAATGTCTTATAATACAAGTCGTTAATCTAGTTATGCGTAATGAGTTTAAAAGGTTACTGGTTAATAGACACTCATTGTAGTATATATATCGTACAGTTAAAAGACATGGAACCCCAATGTGGTAGGTTTGCGATAGAGACACATTGTGGTCGTCGATAGAGGTGCCAAGACATGCTGCTCTAGAAGAGAAATGAGATAAGAAAATGACAAATTCTTGAGGAAAACAAGATAGGGTTGCCATGGAACTCCTTATCATCTTCGCGACCGTGATACAGGTCAAAAATCGTGTTTCTCATGCCAAACGACTTTTTCTTTTAAGAGAAGAAAAATTCATTGTGCAAAAGTGACCTTTGCACCTGATGATGGAATTATTGCCTTTTCGAGATAAAATTACATTATCTCTTGGAAATGGAAAGTTGACGTACGAATCTTCAAAGATAAAGAGCTGTGGTTTGTTTTGCTAATGGAATATACTGTGATTTTCTAACTAGAAAAAAAAGTGACGACCTTTGTCGATTCGTTGGAACCAATTTTGCAAGTTGATTTAAGGATAATTGTGGTTTATTTTCTTAATGGTAAATGAAATCGTCAAAGAAGTCTTGCGGTGAACACGTGGGCTATATAGTTTTCGAAAAGTATTGGTGCAATTTACTAGGAAAAAGCGAGGCAATGGATGGCTGCACTTCAATCTTTTCGCTGTAGGTGGAACTTCGAGTAGAAAAATTGATCAATTTTTTTGCCTTTTCTTTCAATGATGATCAGTAGATCACAAAAGGACAATCAAAGAGTCTTTTTTTCTTTAGATGAAAGGGGATTTTGACATGACATTTTCTACAAAAAGGAAATGAAAACAAGACCACATACATTGGTCTTAATTTTGTTGAAGAGAGTTCATTCCATAGTTTGGTGGTTGAAGATGATGTTCACAAGAATCATTCAAAAGAAGTTTATTTTTTACTCTACAGCAATAACAAAGCCATTTCGGCCAAATTTGCAATTTTTGTTTTGTCTTATTTTTTTGTATTATTTTTATTCTATTTTATTTATTTTCGTTTTTTTGGTAAGTCGAGTGTTTGACTTGTTTGGCAGTCGTTCCACACGCAAAGTTTTCGTGGGCGGAAGCGGTCGATATAAAAAAAAAACACACTATAATTGTGACCATCGTTAAACATTGGAGACGATTATATCGTTGCAATTAGAAGTGCGTGAAGATAAATTGCAAATTAAGTGGGATTATGGAAGTTCATAGCGATAGGTCACTTCACCAATAATCGGCTTACTAGGAATACTACACTCTTCCGATACAGATAACAACATCTAGGAAGAATTGAGATTTACTCATGCAATAGATGGATGATACGAGGAAAAACTATAATAACTTTTAAAGAGTGTTGTGTCTCGCGATCCAAAGACTTTTTAATTGCTCGACTGCTGCTGGTTAGTTTTTTGGTCTCAGACAACGATACTATTAAGTTATATCTTACGCAGATACGAAGATAAAAGTGTCAGGAAGCAAGATTTGAATGTTTTTATAGTATGATACACAGGTTGGCTTTGATTTATGTGAAAGATACGTTCTACGAAACTTGGCGTAAATCTAAAATCGTATATATCGTCGAAATTCTCATAAAATTGAAAAAAAAATTACTGCTTTTGATTATTAACTTCTTTTAACTTAACCTGAGGTTGAAATGGTTCAACAACTTTGAGCTTGTTTTTTGATAGGTTCCCAATGACCTACAAAGCTGAAAGTTTTTAACATAGGCTGAGGTCGTGAAAACAGTTTGTTGTATCAAATTTAGACGGATCATGTCCAATCAATTCTGAGATTTTATCACACGTTTTTCCTCGAAAAGTGTTTGCTGACGATATATCTACATTTAAACAATTTCAAGCCACCACTCACATTGTTGTACACAAAAATAAATTCTTTTTTCTCATATATCGTGTACTATTTCGCGAGCAACTAAAAACTGAATTGCTGAAACCGATCCATTCAAATAAACACTTTACATATTTCAGATAAAAATATATTTCCACGTGTTTTGTTTCAGTAATTGCGAGTTGTAAAATAAAGTTATCAAAAACGCAGTTTTTCAATCACTTGTTGAATCGCAAACAGCAATGTTAGGATAGCTTAGGAAGAGACAACTTCCAAGCATAAAAGTTTTCAATACAAAACAAGGACTGGAGAGAATTTTGTCTGTCTGGGATCCAATAAGGAACCTTTGGTATATGCGAAAAGACGCACTGCCATCTGCACTTCTTGGGCTTGAGGTGGCGAGTTTCTTGCGTTCGTCATTTCGAATTTAATACAAAACATAATTTCGAATTTTTGAATTAAATATGAAACATAAGTGTTTCACTGTGTACTTTAACTGCACACTGCGTTTCAAGTGTGTACTTTACCTATATATATTAGAAAACTGTCTGCCATTCCAAATCCTGATAAGGCTAGTTAAACATATAAATTTTATCGATTAGTATTTGTGTGCTATGATTGTTTTTGTGTTATGTTGTATGTATCGAACCTTCATGGTTTGCTTCCTGTAAAAATAAAATAAATACAAAATTTGGATATTGAGTTAGCGTTTTTCATATTTTGAGACGTAGTTTTGTAGATCCAATTAAAAGTGACACAAAGTGTATAGTTTACAGTAGGGTACGGTAGTTATCTTTTCTGAACGTCCTTTGGAGAAAAAGTGGAGTATGTTAAGAGTGTTTAACAGATAAGATTAGAATATCGGGTGTTTGCATATTTTGTTTACCATAAGCATATTTTGAAATCTTGCAGATATTCTATAGTTTTGAAGAGATAACCATTAAGACGAAGCGTAGTACCATAATAGTGAGAGAATATCACACCAGAATGAACTGTACCTATCTCGTCAAGAAAACTAAAATAAACTATGTTAAGAGTGTTGAAGAAATAATGTTACCAAATTGGGTTAAAGTGTTTTTGTATATTACTAGAAGGCCTATTGAAAATGTTCGTCGGTAGTTTTGAAAATCCAACCATCAAGACAAAGTTAACGTAGTTGCAAAAGTACTTGGGATGAGTGCCAAGTAAAATTCTAGTGTCCCAACTTTCTTACATGGTTTCTTTTGTTACTACTACTAGTAGTGACTTTGTGCACTAGAACTTCAATCCATCTTATAGTATTAAAGCAGAAGCACACAAAAAAAAAGAGAGATTATGGTCTCTTTGTTGCAGTCTTGGTTCGGTCTCATGTTGTGGCTAACCACAACGTTGCGTTACCAAAACTGTCTCTCGACGATTCTGTTTCTGTAGAAAAGTCCTTCATCAACGGTTTACACGTTTTCCAACAAGGACCACGAGTTGTGTTTTATGTCGAGATCTTCCTGAATTAATAACGATTTGAGAGAGAAAGATCGTAACTGGTTGTAGAGTAGGTATTAGTTCCAGTAGGTATCGGTTGGGAAATTTCCTTTTCCTAAAGCTCACAGCAGTGGGTTTTCTCTCTTGGCTTCATTTCTTATTTTCTTTCCTTCCTTTCTTCTTGTAGGCTAATGAACCAATTAATTAGGTAATTTCTCTTGTTGAAAGAGCACTAAAGGCTTCTCTCTTAAGTAAACTTTCAAATTAAAAGGAAAGTTGAAACATGCGTTGACACGAAAGGTTCAGGAAGTTGGCCCCGAGGAATGTGTTCAAAATTGAAGATACCGATAAGGAATTAAATCAAAAGAAAAGATTTCACACTTTTTTTTTCACATTTTAACGTATGGTGAAACAGATAATTAGAGAACTTTAAATGCTCTACTGAAATCATTAATTAATTGATAAAACTCTTTTCAATGGTTTTGAGGTGTTTGCGAACGAAGTGGTTCAAACTTTGCGAAACCTCTCAATTGAAACGACGATGATTGTGATGATGATGATGGTGATGAACATTAAGGTTATTAATGTTATCTCCATTAATTGTGTTTGTTTTTCTAGGAAATGTTATAATGAAACTTTAATATATTAAACAGAAGGCGTTTCCATTACTTTGGTTTAAAAAGCATGATTCAGCAATGGAAAAAACACATACAGGATTACAACAAAAGTCCTGTTACAGTGTAATGTATAGGGCGAACTTCGCTTCTTTACGCCCCTGAATATTATATTTAGGAAGGGGGGGCTAAGCATTGTGTAGCGAAACACCGATTTACTATGCGCCTATGTAAGAGTATTTAGACTGTCATTTGCCATTACCGAGATACTACACTAACAGGACTTTGATTATCACTCTGTATACAAGAGAGCCTAGGTGTGATGTTCGATTCATCTGATCGTTACGTTCTGCGAAAATATCGCATAAATCGAAAGTTTTATATATCGAAATTACCATGAAGCGGAAACTTCAGTGTTCACGTTACCTATACTCCACCGCACAAAATCGCATAATGGAGAAATTTTCTCGCGTATAATAAGTATCTTGGAAGTATTTATCGCGTATTAGAGAAATTACAGATAAGAACTCGCATGAATTGACTTGTATACATGAAAAAATGTTATAAATATATAATGAACTGTGCAATAACACTTTCAAAACTCCGTAAGCCCTACACTTAAGAGCTTCTTTCACATAACGTAATTAATATAAGATCGATAAAGTAATTTAGAATTGTTGAAAGCAGTTATTTAATTTGCTCTCTCTAGATTTGTTATTTAGTACTTTTTTCATTCATTTTCACGTTTCGCTCTTCACTTAAAAGCTTCGTATAGGAAAATAAGAGAAAATAGAAAAATTGAACGGAAGAGTTTGTGATAAAAACTCTTTATACAGGATGTAAAGTCAAATTTTAACCTCAGATGCTACGTATCAAAATAAAGCAGAGAAGTACATATAAACATGACCGAAAATGCTTACTCATTTGCATACCTACAGTAGTGAGAGACAATAAGCCAATGCAATTACCTGAGTTCTCCTTGTGTTGTCCCGGAAGGGAAGCATTTCTGGGTCCATGTTTATATGGATTTTTCGCTTTGTTTTTATGCGTAGAATCTGTGGTTAAAATTTGACTACACCTTTTAGAAGCATTCTGTATTTTTGAGTTTACGCTTGGCTGGCACCCATTACTTTTTATTTGCCTTGAGGAAGCCCTTAGGTGAAGGGGAGAAACGTGAGAGTTTTATAAAAACTTAAATTAACTAACAGTGTCGAATAACTATATTTCTTGTATACTTATTTCATTTATTTATTTAGTTAATGATTAAATTATACAGTATATTAAAATATACTGTATTATACTGTCTTATATACTGTATTATTAATTTAGGGTGACTAGAATTTGTCAAGATCATTCAATTTTCATAATTTTTGACCCGAGGGATAAACAGTACGTCGTTATATTATTTATATTGAAAACACCACCACTAAGGAAATTTTATTGCGTTATCAAATACTCACTTCGAGATTTGGAACAAAGTTTAAACGTCTTTACAAAATGCAGTTTCATTTTTTATTATAATAATTTTGTCTTTTGTCGCGTAATAATTTCCCAAGCATTATCTGTGTATCGTTGAAAATCTTGGCAACACCAGTATCCCACTTTTCGTCGTGAAAACGTCAATATAAATTACTGAACACCTTGTGAATCGAATTTATCGCTAGCACATTCACAGTTGTCGATTTACAACCGAACGATAAATTTTGTCACTTTGAACGAAGACGAAAGTCTTTTGGTGAGAGATTGTAAAATTTCTATCGGAATACCCCACCCCCCCCCCTCTCTTTTAAATTTAACGTAGAAAAATCTTTATAAATAGAATTCTTTTCATGTCTGTCTGTTTGTGCGTGCATGATCGCAAACGATATAAATCGCTGTCACTTTGAACAAAGACAAAAGTCTTCGATGATAAAATTGTTAAATTCCTTTGAATATTTTTCTTTATCTTGAATTCATATAAATAAATTTATTTCTTTCTTATCTGTCTGTTTGCGCATAAATCTAATACGCTCGAACCGATTTTAACAAAATTTGATATCTCGAGTTGGGATAACTTCCAGAAAGGTTATAGGCTACTGGTAAATAGTCCGTCAAAAATGACGGGGAAGTTATTTCTTCATTTAACTCGTATTGCTTCGCAATATTTGAGTATCGAATCAGTTAGAGCATAGGTGTCCAACCTTTTCTGAATTTAAAAATTTGCATTAAAGTCTATTTTAATAGGGTGTAGAAATCATTCAAATGGATATTTTAGAATGTAATTTCAGCTAAATAAGTTATAAGTTAATGCATTAACAATAACAGCAGCGATCCCTCGGAAAAAACTTTGCAACTCCCAAATGGCCCGCGGGCCGCAGGTTGACCACCCACGAGTTAGAGTATCAATTTCGGTATGACTTTTGGTATTTTAACACATGGTGAGGTGACGCTAGTAAAAACTGCCACACAGTGGAAGTTTTTAGAAGAGTTTTGAAAGTTCTGAAAGGTTGTAGAATTCTTTCTTTATGCCCAGGTGCAAAAGAAAGAACCACGTGATGTTTTTTGTCCAATGGCTATAATTGGTGAGGAGGGGGAGGAAGATCGTTCCCTTTTATTAGTAAGATAGTTCTTATTAAAAATTTTATTAACAAGCTGTTACATCTATTTTTTAACCCCCCTCTGTTCGAGTCTTTATGTTTATACGGGCGTTATTCAAAAGGGGCTTATTATGAATGGCTTAAGAATGATGCTTGTTGGTTACACTCCCGTTGTTATTAATAATAATGTCTGTGATAAACCATTTTTGTTGTAGCATTTTGTCACTAGATGGAGTTGGTTGCACATTATTTACTTTTTATAATAATAATAATAATAATAATAATAATAATAATAATAATAAAAATAATAATAATAATACTCTTTTTGTGCTAACTATTAAAATGTTCATATTTCATTACTTTAGAAGTGTGTGTGTGTGTGTGGAAAGGGGGGGGGGTAAGAACTCGCGAATTTGAGAAGCTAATGGGGTTGAATCATAAAGAGCTTTCTCAAAGTGTTAAATATGGGTTGGGTTCGTTGAACCGTTGTTGGTTTGTTGTTAGACACTTTAAGGACATTTCCACACGAAACCTTTCGGAAAAGCCAATACACATACATACATACTAGCTAGAAAATTATACTTGTCACGCAATTTTGGTGATGGATTTTAAACACGCGAGTTATGCAAGGATTTTAATTTTTTTTTATTATTGATGAAAACGCACTTCTTGTTATAACACACAAAGTAGTTCCGAAACAATAAATCTCATATTTGGTAAAAAATAAAAATCCGGATGTGACTTTTTTTTCTATGGTGCTTTTGTTTTTTATATTGGTTTAGTTTATAAAAATCGAAACCGTGTCATGTTTTTAAACCTCAGTTAATTTCCTATGGGAAAAAATGCTATGTGCAATGCGTTGTTTTAAAAAGAGATTTCTTGGTGATGTAACATGTTGAAAGAACAACAACAAAAGATGTAATAAGATAATTAACCAAATAATAATAATAGTAAATCATAACACACTGGGAATATAATACGAAAGGAAGCTTTATAAATGTGTTATCACTCTCATCTTTTCACAGCATGAGACTTATTGTGAAACTGATCTATTTCTAAGGCACCTGTCAAATGCTATTTCACATATCATTTGCCTTTTTTGTGTTTATGGGGAAATGTAATAGTGGACAGGATATAATATCTTGAGAAAGGTTTTGTAGTGTAAATATGCTGAAAAATGCGTATCTGGAATAATGTTAAAAGCACTTGTAATGTGTAAATACGTACAGTATTACAGTACTGTTTACAGAGTGTTCCTTAAAGGTCTAGTCAAATTTTAACCCATAGACGCTATGCAACAAAACAAACAAGTCAGTATAAACATGGATCCGGATACTCATTTGCAAACCTACAATGAATATGAGCTTATAAAACTACAATGGCTTATAAATATGACTTCATTTTGTGTTATCTCTGAAGGGAAGGTATTTCCAGACCCATGTTAATATGAATTATTTGCTGTGGTGTGTAGCATTTGTCGTTAAAATTTGACGTCACTCTTCAAGAACACCCTGTATAAAAAGTAAATATAAGTCAACAATATTTAATACATATTATTTATTGTTGAACTGAGAATTTAACGTACACTTCCACCTATAGTCGTTTATGAGAATATACTGTATAGTCCAAAAACACGCATAAAACGAGAACCGCATAAAACGTTTTTCGCATAGATAAAAAATCGCATAAGATTCAATGTAAAAAAAGAATCGAATAAATAATTCGAACCTTGCAGAAATGAAAAATGGAATTACTTAAAACTCGCATAAATCAAACATCGAATGATTCAATTATCGCACATAAATTTAAATTTGCATAAATCGAAATTCGCATAAATCAAGATTCGTATGAACTGAAACATGCAGAAGTCAAAAAATGGAATTACTCAAAACATGCATAAATTGAATACCGAATTATTCAGAAAATGCATAAATTTTAATTCGCATAAATCGAAACCTGCAAAACTGGATTTATTTTAATTATGTATGTATGTACGTATAATATATCTGTTTATGACAGTTAAGGTATATAAAGAGTATGCTTATAAAACATTTTTACTTGTTTTTAAATAGGTTGTTTATTTTGTGCAATTTCAAAAGTTGGTATCACCCTAACTACGTGTTCAAATTTTGAACCGGACTTTAAATGCACTTTGCAAGTGTTATAAAATCCGGTTTATATTTGAACGTCATACATTGTTATAAGTATGATATTTATGCTTTCTAATTGAAATGCCTCATGGCTGTAAGGAAGTTGGAAATTGGATAACCTTCAAATTGTGAAAGGTTTTTCAGATAAGTATTTCCTGAGAGACCATGCCAAACCAACTGTAATAGGTTATTTAGTAAATTGTTAGTTCGTTTTTCAAACAGAACATCTTGTGCAATGACGGATCAAACTATTGAATTTTTGAATCTTTAAAAAAAATGGAAAGCTTAAGTTTTGTTGTTTTTTCTTGCATTTAAAATATTTTATTTTTTGTATCTGCACATCAAACTTTGCTTTTAACCTCCTATTCACAAGGGAGATAAAGTTGCTCTAACATTTTAGCTATAGCATTTTTTTTTTTGGTTAAATTTGAAGTCATATTATATTTATAAATCTTTCATATATATATATATATTTTTTTCGAGTTTCAAATTTTTAATTTTTGTCTCCGGATGTTTTTAGGTGAAAGCCAGAAAAAATAACGTTCAGAGAAAAAATTAGTTGTTTTTCATGTACATGTTTATATATGTAAAAAAAAAATGACTTCCATGCATATTTAATACGTAATTTATATATATAAAGTGAAATTCGCGAAACTTCAACATTGATGAGCAACAATAACGAGCATTAATGATATTTAAAGTAACGCTTGATAAATGATGGTCTTGATGGTTCCAGTGAAAGTTTTTTGTGTTTTCTTTTTTAAATATGTATTTTTCTTTTCATTTTAGTATCAAGATAAATTGATCATACTCAAAGATGCTATCTATAGTTTTTTTGCAACAACTTTTAAAAGAAAAATTAATTTCAGGATACTAAAAAAAAAAAACGTTGAAGTTTTTAACTAATTAGATTGAATCAGTGATAAGTGCAACTCAACTTAATGAGAAAATTTCCACTACGTAGATACTGTACATGATAAGACGTTTTTCGATGTAGACAATTCAATATGAGCGAAGTTTACTTTGTAAATGTAATGTTAGTGCAATTTGGTTGTACTTTTAGATAGGTAGTAAATGTCGCACGAAAATGGAGTTCAAATTTGAACCGGATTTTTGTAGTCTTCCTGCAGTTAAAAAAATCCGGTTTATATTTGAACTTGTCATTCATCTTAGTGATTTTTTTTTTGATTTTTTTTTTGTGCATAGAATCTAAAATTTGCATAGAATACAATAATGTTTTGCAAGTTTTACAGCAGAATTAAAATAGTGTTTTATTATTATATAAGACATGTTCAAATATGAACAGGATTTCTAGGGTTGTTTCAATATGAAAAATCCGGTTAATATTTGAAATTTTATTTTTCTATTAATGTGTTTTATAGTTATAATAGTGTTAAATGCTGAATTTAGTTAAATGCAGAAAACAAATAATTTTAAATCATTTTACGAAAATTGTTCAAATAATGAACCGGATTTTTTTAGTTATTGTTCAATATGAAAAATCTGGTTTAAATCTGAACCTTGTTATATTTCACAATGATTTCGGACGAAATGTTTTATTCTGTTATGATTTATAAGGTAAACGGGAAATTTATATGTAAAAGTGCTCATTAATAGTGATTTATGAATAACAGTATTGACATATTTATACAGAAAAAAAAAAGTTAATTGTACGTATTGCGTGACTTTGTATTCGAATTAATGAAGATGTCCTTTAAAACTTTATTTCATAAAGAGTAAAAGTTTGTTTTATCATGGAGTTAGGTTATAACTCCATGCTTTTATTAAGAAGAAAAATATATATAAATATACTCGTAGGTTAAACGTAGAACATATTGTGTTTGGGTAGGCCTACAATAGTCTCTTACATGTGCGAAGTTCAAAATGTACCCTTGACAGGAGGGTCTGGAATACGATTGAAGAAGTAAAAACGTGTAACAGTTGCTTTTCATCTTGTGCAGTTTCCCTCTGGTGGGGGTGGGGATCTGGGGATGGGGGATCTTCGCTTCTTTGTTACGTTTTGGAGTGGATGTTTTGGCTGCAAAGAACCCGTGACACTTTCTATAACCCACTACTCCCTCTCTTTTTCTCCATCTCTCTCTCTCTCTCTCTCTCTCTCTTTTTACACTTCTCTACGCAGCACGCACCACACGCACCTTGACTCCTTTCTCCGCTTCATCACCACCACCACCATTATCGCCCCCACCTCCCAATCATCGATTCTAACAGTAGGTTCCATTTCTTCTTTCGCAGGGGGCGCACACACACCACGGCCATCTTTGAGAGATGCAGTTACCAAGGCAACGGTGGTTCCTCACCATCCTTAGCCACCAACAGCAGCAGCAGCAGTGGCAGCATCTTGGCCACCACCTCTACTGTTGGAAGTAGCGAGTGACTATAGCATTAGTTTGTTAACTCGCACGAGCAGCAGCAGCAGCCTACTCCTCCTTTCACCTCATCTTCGCCGCTGCCACCATCCGGAGCAGGAACCGCGTCATGGCCGCATCGTTACGTCATGCACAACAACACCAACAGCAGCAGGAGCAGCAACAGCAGTGTTGTTCAGCGTGGAACAGACGAGCGGAGGCAGTGGCGGTCGCGCGGTGGAGGAACAGGGCGCACTGAGCGCGGTATGAAGCTCCGGGAGCGCTTCATCGTGTTCGCCTCGGCGCTCGCGCTCGCCCTACTCGTCGGCCTGTCGGTCCACATGCACCTGCTCTCCACGGCCGGAGTGGAGCTCGTACAACCCAGTCATGGACACGTTCTGCCCGACCAGCAGTCCGCGCATCTCGCGTTGAGGAACCGTCTGCTGCAAAGGCTCCCCACGTCGAATGCGTCTTCCGAGTCGCGTGGTGGAGGTGGTGACACTGCTCGTTCTAACAACAATAATAATAACAACAATGAAAGTCCACCTCCACCCAACACGAGTAGCGCGTCGCCCGGCTTGTTGTCCACTACTGATAGCAATTTGGACTTTTCGGACCTGGTGTATTTCGTCGACAAGGTGACGAGCGCGAGGAGTCGGAAGAAGAAGAGGAAACGGAAACCCAACCCTAGCATCGGAGAATTGCTCGAATTGGAACTCAGGTGGGCCGCTTTTTGTTTTTTTCAGTATTGTTTTTATTTTCACTATTTGTTTTGTTTTAAAGTTTTGTTTTTGTTATTGTTTTGTGTGTTTTTATTGGTTCGATTTTTGGAGTTTCGATTTAAATTAAATCAACATCGTTGAATCATTGCCAAAGAAAACTGAATATGAAAAAAAAAAGTGCGAAATGTGAGAAATTGTACTTTGTGCACTTTAAGCAATAAGAGAAAGACATTAAGATGAATTAATTTTAAAAAAAAACTACGATCAAGTAAAAAGGGTGTTCATTTCCTCATTTTTAAATAAATGAACAAAAAAATATCGAATTTTTTTAGTGATGAGTCGGTGATGCTCATTGAGAGAGTTTGCAATATAAGAGAACATTATTAACAAAAACTGCAATAAAATAAATAAAATAAAAAGTTCATTATGCATTCATTTTGTTCATTTTTAAGTTAAAAGAACAACAAAAGAAAATCAATTTCTCATATTTGCAGTAAAGATTTTTTTTTTCAATTAAAAAAACTTCAAATGAATGAAAAGTTTAGAATGCATTCAGTTGTTCAATATATATTAAATATATAAAACAAAAACAATTTGAACACAGTTTAAGTTTGAGAAGAACAGAAGGAGAAAATTCCGCAAATTTCGAGTTATGAGTTGTAAAGAAACTCGGTCTTTTAATTTCTATTTTTTCACTATATGGTCATTGAAGACACGTGTTTGGCTTATTTGTCGATAAACACGACTTCTGAAACAGTTGTCATTGTTCTTTCGAGTAACTCTAGCTCGTCATTGCAGGATCAATTTTTGTTACTTTTCGTTGTTTTCCACACAAATAACAACACTTAGCAACGGAATAAGTCTCGTGTTTCTCTTTAACAAAAAGCACACCACGATCCATTAATCATCGTTTATCAAAACGTTCCTTTTTATCGGGAGTTCTATGCCGATTTCGGATTCTTCAAGTTAACTTTTTAGATTTAGGATTTATCATGAATCATTCAATGAGACTTAACTTTGCAGCTCCAATTAACATTTATACGTCCGATTCTTACATGTACCGGTACTGTATTTAAATACAGTATACATATACGTAGTTTAAATGTTACGTGCAATATGTTTGATTCAGGCATTGTATACAATACCAAACCTGGTTTAGGCAATGTATGAAATTAGCATTGGAATAGTTGTTGTTGTTGTTGTTGTTTATTTTACGATCCATCGGAATCAAACAGAATCAATACAATAAAAACAGAGAAAGAAAACAAAAATAAAATCTCAAAAAAGTAACTAATATATAGAACAGCTCAATGTCCAAAAATCAACAGTTGAAGAATGGTCTGGTGTAAAAGAGTGTTAAGCGATATTTTTACAATTTCGAGGAAAACACGTTTAAAGCTCTGAACTTGCATTGCTGTCTATGGGTTACTTCATACTTCTTGCACTAAGATATGAGTATTTATGTAACCTAAATATTCATATAAGTTAAGATGTCTGTTGATTTGTTAACCATTTGTTTTGTAATTTATTTGTTCCATCTGGAGCGCAATATAATAAAGTTGAAAAAAATAAATAATATTTTTGCACATATTTTTGTTTTGCTCAAAATATGCTTCAGGAATGTAGAATTGCACCTAACACATTCGAAAATGCTTCTAATTTATTTTTGACAAAAAATGTTACTTAACACTTTTTTACACCAAGCCATTCAGCTATTTTAAGAAAAAATTTAGGGGATTTAAATTTATGCTTAGGGGTTTTTCATAGAGAAAATGTTGTTAACTAACCTAACCTGAACTAACGTAAACTGTTCTATGCAAGATGTCTTTTCATACGTAAACCTAAAATAGGCTAGTCATTGTATACAATCCCTGGAACAAACAAGTGTAATTAAAACATAATAAATGCGTTACCATACCAATACAAACATAATCAATAACTAATGAGATGAAGTAAACCTAAAACACTATAACTAATATTGCGAAGCAACATTCAATGAATTTTATTCAGGCAGAGATCACATTGTATACATTGGAAGTGTTATAATAGTATCTTAAATATATTTGTTTTTAGTTGTTGTCATGGAAATATTCTGGCACGGAACTAGGCACAAAGACACACACTTGGCTTTTTCATTGTTTAATACGTGGGTGGCCAACCTGCGGCCCGCGGGCCACTTGGGAGATGCAAAGTTTTTTCCGAGGGATTGCTGCTGTTATTGT